>FN648528.1:163090-173380 GCA_000310025.1 Ectocarpus siliculosus
AGTACTATACACAGATTACCTATATCTGCCTGATGAAGGCTTGACAATAAAAACAGTAGCGTGGCGGATTTGCACCTCTTGTCCTCGACAATCCTTGATTATTCAGGCATTCAGGCATTATCTACCTCCAAAGCTGATCCTAAGCGGCCGAAGCCTGACAACTAGACCTAGATGCCTACGTTCGCCACGTGGTCTTAGACATTGAATATCATTCGCGCGCCAGAGGGTAGATCGCCAGGAAGCCCGTCATTATTCAGGCCTCCCGGTCCTCCCCCTTTTGTTCCCCGACAGGGGTGTCATGTTCGAGGCAGCAGTTCCCCTGCCCTGATTGGTGCCCCTTCCACGATTGGCGCTGCCACCACGGCCGTTCCGCCCCCCACGCGACCCCCCACCGGTGCTCCTTCCTCCTCTCGAGCTCGATCCGCCAACGGCGGCGCTAGCGCCAGATCCGCTGCCGCCCACGTAGACGACGTCTTGGGAGGCGTTATTGGAGCCTGCTCCTCCGCTGCTGCCATTCTTGCTTTCATCCTGGAGGCGTGTTTACGGCCGGGTGAAGACGAGAGACCCGGGTGAATGCCCACCACACGGTCAAAGCTCATACACAGCATTAGTAAGTTGATGGGGGTTCATTACTGTTTCTCCGAAGGGGTCCATCCAAACTCAGGTCAGTTCAGTATCCGGCAGGGATCACTCGCCCTTCATCACCACTGCAAAGATTGCAACGAATATGCTCCGGGAAAACCCTTCGAACCGATAGTCTTTGTGTGATATTCAAATAAGTGTACAACACATTCTAAAGCCGAATGCACCCACAACGAACGTGGGAGCAGGAGAACGTGCACGGAACGTGATACTACACTTGTATTGCCCGGTTACCTTGTACCAACATGCGTTCGTACAAGAAGTAACCGTTTGGGAAGTGTTCGTGCTACTCACATCGTCAATTTCGTCGAGGGCAACCAGGAGGGGGCCGCTCTGACCCTTGCGGCCGATCTCTTCCAGAAATTTCTTGAACACCCCCTGGAAGAAGATAACCTTCTTGTTCATGTCTCGCCTCGGATTCCCTGTGAACTTTTGCACCTCCGCGTGTTCCTCGTTCCAGACGCCCATAAGGTTTGCGCCCAGGGCGATCACGGGAAGGCCATAGAAGTGGCTCAACGCACTGAATTGATTGAACTCAGGAACCTTCGCGAGGATCGAAGGCCAGGTATCGGGTTGGCCGGGCGTGCCGGCCATGCCAGCGAGGCCCTGGATCTTGTGCATGTCCTGGCTGATTTCACGTAGCTGGTTTTCGATTCGAGTCATCCAGTATCTGAAGTTCTTTGCCGGCTTGCTCCTGATGTGCGTGTACCTGTTGACCGAAATTCCCAGAATGCGAGGGTTATCCTTTGGAATCTGCACGTCTCGAGCCAGCCCGGCGTGGCTGGCCGTGTTGCGGGCGTTGAACCGCGTGGTGACCCAGTCTGCCATGATGAAGGGAAGAGCCTTGATGGCGTTGTGGCAGTACGTTTCCGGCGTGCACGGCAGGAAGAGGTAGTCGGACGTCAGGATGATGTGCATGTTGAGCTTGCCCCTGTGGGGATTGCAGTCGACGAGGACGATGTCTGCCCCGCAACTGCGCGCGGTCAACGCCATGAGCTTGTTCCATGCACCCGGAGCTATTGCCTCGACCAGGAGGTTGGTCCCGTAGGCGACCGTGACTTTTTGCTCGTAGTCAACCAGACCCTCGTGTCCGGGTAGGAGAAATAGCCCCCCTTGGCAGCCTTCAGGCAACGGAATCTTGGTGACGTCAGCTGGACCCCACTGCACCATTGGACTATCGCTGCCAGCAGGCTCAAGAACCGGACGCAAAGCGTCTTTGATGTTGTTCTTCATGTTTGGGCGACCCGGCACCTGAAGAACTCGTCCGAACGACGTCGACGGGGTGCGTGGGAGGGGTGTCAGTTTCTGCTCGGTACACAAAACATGCTCCGCTGGCGAAAAGCGGCAGTGCCGGCGGAGAAGGCTTGTTTGCCACGCTTCACGTTGGCATGATGGCAGATGCATGTTGGAAATTTAGACCGACGTGGTGTTCAAGCTTTGTTGGCTGCTGGATGGATGTTGCGGGAGTCATCCCGACATGGTCCTCTTTCACTCAAACAGCGTAAAACGTCGTGGCTTTCCAAGAAATCTAGCTTCCCGCTGCAACTGCTTAACGGGGATATCAATCCACAAAGACAAGCCCAAGAAAAATATCCAGTCTACGAGACCTGAGAGGGGCATGCGTCATGCATCGTCTCGTACGGGGTTGATCAACGCGGGATACGAAGGAAAGAAGCCCTTGATAGAGTTCTGAGCGTGTTTTGGTGAAAACCGTGACAAAAACAACACCAACAGCGACAACGATGTCAAAGAAGATACAAACGCATAAACTTCAAGCTCATCACCTCCCCCCTCTGTCGGTTCTGTTAAATATCGCGAGGAGACGTACTTTCGCACAAATTGGCATGCTTCCTCCGAGGAGTCACAGTGGCAGGGGAGGAATGGTCACGTTGTTAATTCATGATTCTCGCAGCTGACCCACATACATACCGAAAGCTGCACGGCCGCAACTCTCTGCGATACCGCACACCGCATTCGACGCCACACGCCACACCAAGAGTTATTTTCGCGGCTGGAGGTGGGTCGCATAGTACGGCCCTGTGGTATTGTAGTGTCATACCAACGCCCTCCACAAGCACCGTACCATACATCAGGCGCTACTGCTGTAGTGTCCCACCGGGGCACGTTATCAATTCATCCTGTTTGTGGTGTTTTCCGAGATTGTTTGGTATGTACCGCGTACCACAGGCGGCAATCCTGCGGCGCGCAGTCTCTCTCTCTACCCCCATTCACTCGGAGATACGAGTGAAGATTCTCTTCGCCGTTCATTAGACTATTATTGTATGGTCTAAGGACCGTACGCACATGCAATCGTGGCCGTGGACGGCGGGGAGACTCGCGTATAGTTCGCCGCCACCAAAGTTAGCTGCTGTAACTCAACAGCAAGCGCGAGCACGTACCTACCTGGTGATTGAAGAAGAGGTCGTAATTTTCCTCGCCGGCCTCTGTTTTCGGATGTCTGCTTATTCTTCACCCATTCTTTCAAGAGCAGGTAGGAAAGGTCGCACTGTGGGTCCGCGTCTACCAGGAGGACACGTTTACCCTTCAAGGCAAGGGTGAAGCCGAGGGAACGAGTGATGGTGGTCTTCGCGACGCCTCCCTTCCGATTCCATATTGCCATGGTCTTGAAGCTGTGGCTCTCCCCTAGGTGCGGTAGGTCTTCGGAAGGCACGGGGTACACGGCCTTGACTGGTCGCTCGAATCGGGGGAATACAGGAGGCATGTCGCGCCTTTGTCAATAATACTTGTTGTAAACTGTTTTCGTGGTGGAGACCGCTATTATTAGCTCTGCTCTCGTCTCCCCTGGGATGAGCAACTCGTTTAGATCCCTTTCGCGCCAGTGGACTGTTCGGGTGTGTCGGCTCTGGGCACCCCCAGAGTGAGTGCAGTGAGGAAGTCACAACTGTTCACTCCGAAACGGTACGTCATATTTCGGGCTTGCCAGCTTCAGATGTGTGTGTACTGTAGGAGGTAGGTCCAGATTATGTGTTTGCGATGTAGCGGTAGCACGTATAGTGAGGTGGAGCACGTATGTGTGTCGGTTCAGAAAACATGTAGACCAGAAGTACTTGATTGGAAAATGCGAGAACAGCGCAGCATTCTCGTCGCCCTGTGCACACACGATAAAAAAGGTGTGCTGATTAGACTATCTAAGCTTGGAGGGGTCTCGACGACGGTTTGAGCCCCACACAAACATAACGCGACTACGACACAACGGCACCAGCCAAGAGTCGAAAACAAACAAATAGAAGTAGTATAGACTGTAAGTGTTAAATCGTCTGTTTTTCCTCAACGAGAGGAGCCTACCCGCGGAAAAAATAAGTGAATGATGATTGATTGAACGATTGGTTGTCTGACCACTCAGTCAACCGGAAGCCGCAGTAACAGAGTTACCGATCAAGTACGGTTGCTGTAGGTATCTAGATCATCTCTAGTGTGGCTGTTGATATCTAGAATCTCTAGTGTAGCTCTGTAGGTATCTAGATCATCTCTAGTGTAGACTGTGGATGGTGTGCTTGGCCAAATTTGGGTGTTTCATTTTAGCATGGGTGAAGTATAACTGACAAGTTTCAGTAAATCAAGTCCAGTATCCATCCTACAGGTGTCTCTCGATCTTCACCCGCTCAACAGGGCCGTTTCAAACTAAAGTATTTTCTTTCCAAATTGGAAATTCGGAGTGGTCCGGGCTGCCTGAAGATGGGCGAACTAAAGAAGATATGTCGGAGGATGCATCTTCGAAGTCGAAAGAATCCGAACTAAAAGTGTCGAAGGATACAGGATTTCGAGCGATCTTTCAGAAAATAAATTATGTGCCCACGGGTTGGAGGTCTCAGCACAAATTAAGGGATAATAAATACACACACAGAAAGACTACCCATTCGAGATATGCTGTGAGCGCTGACTTGAAGTTGAGGTGAAGACAGAAAAAAAAAACTTATTTATGTACACTATGCATTGGTATTGATGTGCAGAGTAATCATCATGAGCATTTTTTCTTCTTCTCAAGAGAGTAGGTTCATTGTACCGTTTGTAGTACGCCCATGCCTACCGTTCGATGAAACTACTGCGGTAGTTCATGGCAGCTGCCATGCTCCCCCGAGCCATGAAAGAGGGGACAAACGAGGGATCGAAAAAAGGCCGTAACATCAACAATAGAGGGCCCGACCACTTCAAGGTGATGACGGAAGTTGAGTCGGATCGGACGCGGGTCCGAAGGATAACGCATCTGCTTCTTCAAGCACCTGCCCTGGCGCCAACTCCTCACGAACAGGGTATCGGCACAGCCCGCTACACTCGACGGGCACACACACCCCTAAAGAGCTGAGGTGCCGATGGCCAACAGATCGCCCCCCAAAAACGTGGTGTTCGGCGGGAGGGAACACGCACGCGTAGATGGACCCAAGCGTCATTTGTGTCTCCAGCACATCACGCCTTGGCGGCTAAACTTGCCACTGCACCGCCAATGCAGCATGATGACGTCGATAGCACGTCCCACCACCCTCGGTGCCAAAAGCACGACGGGTCAACACACTACTCTGAAAACAACACCACGCTTGCTCTTTGTCATTTCTGTTCCTCCTCTCTGTCATTTATGTTGTGCTCTCCTGCAAGAAGCCTGCGGGGGACACAAACGGCCATTATACCGCTAGAAACGCCACCCGGCCCGAAAGCCTTTCGACGTACGTAGATAAGCAAAGCCAGCTGCTCTGTTTAGTCTATATGCCTGCCGGCAACGGCATCTCGTTCTCGAAGATCTGCTCCAAGGTCTGTCGCCGCCGAACGACATGCAGCTCCCCCGCGGAGTCAAGGAGCACCTGCCCAGCAGGTCAAGCGGGACGAAGGCGTTTGTGTGAGGCAGCTTCGCCAGAGGCCGAAAGAGAAAGAACGTTGACTCAAGACCGTAGAATTCACGATTCGTAGACATGGGGGGGGGGGGGCGCATCATGTCCATCACAACATAGTAACCCCCGTAGATCAGCACTCTGCCGAGCACCCCAAACAAAAGGAGGAAGCGGAAAGGGAGGCCCAGGGGTGGAAGGGTGTGGGGAAACGAGATACACAATACGTGGTTGGGAGAGGGCAAACACAAGCAAGCCTGGGAAATGGTCGACCGAGAGGTGCGTCGGTGGTAGATGGGGGCGGCGTTTACTCACGCTTGACCACATTTACGAACCAGAGCACGCACGGCGTTAATCCCCGCGCAGAAATGGGGCCAAGTGAAAACGGTCTTATCATGTTTTCATTTTTTCGTTGAAGCAAGTCACGTCGAAACACCACTACACCAGGGTTCTCGGCAGTCCATAGAAACGCGGTCATGTAATGCTACATCGTCAAAGCCCTCTTCTTGCGCAGACAGATATCAGGGCTTTCGACCAAAAAATCTCTGAAAACGCGCAAAGGCTACCCCTGGCACCCAATTACTGCGCCAGGGCTTTCGGTCTTCTCAGCAAAGGACGCCATACCATAGCCAAAGCCAAAGCCATGCAGCCAAAGCCATAGCGAAAGCCAAAACCAAAGCCAAGGCTAAAGGTCAAATCCATTCGTGTTGTACCTCTGGCACCTCCGGGAAGGAGTTGTAGTTCTTAGCGCTCATGCCGGCCACGTAGGCGCCGCAACCCTCCACCACCACCAAGTCCCCTGTCGTCGGCCCGCGTGATTCATGTTTGTCATGTTTGTTATGTTTGTCGTACAAGTGCCGGTTGGTTGACCCATCGGTAATCGAGCAACCACGTGCAACGGTTGCGCCAAAGACGAACACGGTAAGGGTGAGGGAGTAGGAACGCGACGGGGGGTGGCGAGCGCGCAAAGGAGAGGGGAGGGGGGGAGGGGGGGTTCGCGAGTGGTAAGTGAAGCTGAATCCCAATTTTTCGACAGCAGCGCCCCTTTTGAACCATTCAATTCGCCTGTTAGCAGCAAGTGACCAAAAATATGCGGCGTAAATTGCTTGGACGAAAATGTCGAAAGTGGAGGAAGTACCACGAATGGCATCATCTTCTGAGAGTTATCACAATTTAGCTCCACCGATCCCTCCTTCTCCCACCCCCGCCTCCAATATGTAGACGATACAGCAGTCCTGCATGGCAATGACTGAACTCACCGATCTCCGCCTTAGCTAGAGTTCGGCGCTCGATCTCCGAAGCCGCCCCCGACACTGGCGTCAACAGATCTCCGGACTCGCAGCAGTGCCCGACGACCACGTACTCGGCGGTTTCACCACCGCCTTCCCCCTGAGAGAAGGGGCACCGCAGGGGAGATGATGCGGGGGTGGGGGGAGGGCATGTTTGCCACTTGAGTTGGTCTCTTGACCTCTGAAAAACAACACGCATGCCCCCCTGCTAAAAAGAGGCAAATCGAAAAACTAACAATGCAAAATGACGGGTAAGCTTGAAACAAGCGGGCTCAGCAAAAGACCGGTGCCCCTAAACAATGGTAAAAAAGTACATCCCACTTGACCTCGCGGTGCTTGCAGAAAAAGAACGTCACAAAAATAAAGGTGGTGAATGAACCCAAGGCAAAAAAAAAAAAAAAAAGTTCCCTGCGGAGAGCATGCCCGATGTTCAAGCAAAACCAGAACAAGAGCCGTCCAACACTACCATTTCGGAGAGGTCCCCTTGCTTGACACACCTCCGCGGGTACGACGACGATGGGGTGGAGGGCGCCGTAGAGTGACGGCCGGAGGAGCTCCGTCATCCCGGCGTCCAGCTTGATGAACTCGTAGCCGCCGCTGCCCGTGCTCACCAGGTCCTGCGCCGTGCAGACGAGGCTACCAGCATTGGCGACAAGGAAAGTCCCGGGCTCGATCTCCAGCTTGAGCTTCCGCCCGGTCTCTTCGGCGAAGGCCTCGAAGTCGCCCATCACGGGGGCACCGATGGCCTGCAGGTCGGTCGACTGCTCTCCCGACATTCGACCCACCTGGGTGGAGTAGCAGAGTAAGAAGAGGCTGTAAGGGTACCTCACGTAGGGAGCTGGAGAGTTGCAGATTTCGAGATTTCGAGAATTCGAGAATTCGAGAGTTCGAGCTTTCGAGCGTACGAGCTTTCGAGAGAGAGAGTGGGGGGGAGAGACAGACACACATATACAGAGTGTTCCTGAAACCTCGCATTCGGTAGCAGCAACAAGAACAACAGCAGCAGCAGCAGCAGCAGACACAAGGCAAGTGAAAAATACCGGGGGAGCAGATGAGAAATCAACAACACATCTTCACCTTGTAGCCGCCTCCCAAGTTCAGCGTGGTCACGGTGGGGAACTGTCGCACGAGGTCCAAGCTCATGCCGGACACCTGCACCCAGAAAAACGGCATTGCATCAGCAGCCAAGGGATCGACATCGCACGGCCAGCTTGGACCAGGATTCCACTAGAGGATTCCCATAGCCCATGAACTTGGCGGAACGTTACCACGAAACGCTAGCTACTATACGGATCGCCTTGTTAGCCTTCGTCCTTAAAGCATTTGTCGCAGGAAAAGAAAAAAAAAGTTCCGTCACGACGAAGGGCAACTGGATTGGTGCATACAACGAAGGTGGTGGTGACGATACCAAACGACACATCTTCGGAGATATCTCGATCGGGCCTTTCCAATGAGCAACCATCCCCGCACGCCCCTTTGTTGGACGGACATGTCCACATCGGCCTACGAAATTCATGAGCGGACTACTGTAGCAGCATGGCAGGCCGCTACGTGAAAGAGCACAGCGCGCGACGCAGGGTACAAAAGAGGCGGGCACCGCAGGGCATGTGTTGCACGCTCCAGGCCCAAAGGAGTCTTCAACCTCCTCTCCATGAAAAGATTAAGATTCACAGCCAACACCACCACCACAACGACCACGACGACGACACAGCTTCAACAGTTGGACTACAACGCACGCCTCCACCGCTGCTGTGGAAAAAGCCCGTACAAACCTTCTGCCACACGGCCGGGTCAGATCCCGATCCGATGTGCGTGTGGATGCGGGACACGGTAAGGTCACCGCCGGCGCAGATCTCCTTCACCTCGTCCGCCCACTCGTACCAGATCCCTGCAAAAATCAACAACAGCAGAGTTGGCGACGACGAACAATGGCGACTACAATGCCAATGGAAGGGGGCAATGACGAGCAAGGCTGCAGCTTGGGGTGCTGGACATCACACGTTGGCCTTCCCTCATCCATGCCACCAACACCACACCGACCACCGTGGCTTGAATTTATCCTTCATACGCCACACCCCCACCACCATCACTGTTTTCAGCTACCACCACCACCACCCCTAGCTTCGCTCTACCCCTCGTGCCCACCAACCGCTCACCACTCACCGAAAGACGAGGAGGGGCCGCCCACGTTGGTGCTCTTGGTTCCCCCCGACCCCAGCCCCGGGTTAAACCGCACCCCGACCGAAGACCCCGGCGCCTCCTCAGCAATCTTCCGGAGCTGAGAGAGAGAGCACGCGTTGATGTCCACACCCATCTTGAGCAGCTCCGCCGCGTCGGGGGGCAGCTCCTGCGAGCTGTTTTCGCGAGGGGGTTGTGAGGGGGATCGAGACTTGGCGGGATATTGTTGCTCCCTCGCCGGTGTCCGAAACGTGATCTCGCTGACAGGCGCAGCGCGCGTGCTGCAACCAAATATTCCGTCCAAACATTGATCTTGCCGACCCGCAAAATAGGAGCAGCCGCGTGCTGCTGCCAAATAGTGCTTCATACAACTTAATCGCGTTTCGGCATCGGGCCGATTCCGCACGAGCACCCCCACTCCCTACCCTCCCTGCACAAAAACCGCCCCAAGTATTTCAGCTGCACGAGGCTGTACGAAGGGGCGTTGGCCTTCTCATCACCACCGCACAATGCGGTAACCAGCTCAGCTCCCCGCGGGATGCTGGGTCTTGCGGGTACGGGTCAGTCGGACAGGGAGACGCTCAATCAAGAACTCTGGACATGGAAAACCGTTGACCCTCATCGGGAAGAGAAGCTGATACGGAATATATGGTATGGAATGCGGAGGTGCCAGGCAGGGGTAAAGGCCCACAAAGGGATTCACTTTGTAAGTACCAACAACAGCGACAACCCCAATCGCTGCTGCCACCACCACCACTAGCAGCAGCAGCAACAACGCCTTCCGTAAGACGCTGCTCACCTGAGACACAGGCTCTGAGGGGGCACTCCCGCCGCGATAGCCCTCTCCACCTCAAACCCGCTGCTGCAGTCGAAATGCAGCCCGAGGCTGGCCGCGACAGAGTTACGTGAAGCGAAGACAGAAGAAAAGGAAGACAGTTAGAGCCACTAGCAGCACCTGCGGTGCTCATCAGTGAAGTCAAAATCAGACAAACCTGATGCTGTGCGCGGCAAGCAGAAGCCGGACCGAATCGCGCCATCAACCAGGCATCATCGGTGACCGCCGCCATCCCCACCGCCACCACGCCGCCAGCACGACTACCACCCTCGCCCCCGCCCCCACATCTCCACGTATGCCTGTCTTCCGTGTAACTAGAAGGTCGACAAGCCCCAGGCGACAATGTGAAGCAAATTCCACAATTATCTGCATTGACCAGAACACGTTTTTCAACTCGGAACCCAAAGTCACACCCCAACACGCACGACGATAAGCAGGAACTCAAGCACGGTGTTCGCTGACAAGTTGTCTTCCCGGGACTACCTTAAATGGAGGAGCTGGGGGGGGG
>FN648530.1:0-55694 GCA_000310025.1 Ectocarpus siliculosus
GTCCAAGTGTGGGGGAAGCAATGGGCGTGAGGCAGCGGTGCTCAACTGCTTATTTCTCGAGCCCCTCTGCATGAAAAGTGGTTCCGTCTGTTTTGTCGTGCTCGGAGCGCGCGTGTGGGTGAGTGTTTGAAAAATCGCAACAAGCAAATTCTTTATAGTGGAGAAAATTTGTCAATACAACCCTTACCCTAACCCTAACCCTAACCCTAACCCACGTGACAAAATGGGGGCCCTAACCCAAGACATACACCGTGAAAACAGGGATTTTATCCCCAACCCTGTTTTCAATCTCCAACCCTGTTTTCTGTGACACGTGACAAAATGGGGGCCCTAACCCCTGACAAAATGGGGGCCCTAACCAAGACATACACCGTGAAAACAGGGATTCAATCCCCAACCCTGTTTTCAATCTCCAACCCTCTTTTCTGTGACACGTGACAAAATGGGGGCCCTAACCCAAGACATACGCCGTGAAAACAGGGATTCAATCCCCAACCCTGTTTTCAATCTCCAACCCTGTTTTCTGTGACACGTGACAAAATGGGGGCCCTAACCCTAACCCACGTGACAAAATGGGGGCCCTAACCCAACACATACACCGTGAAAACAGGGATTCAATCCCCAACCCTGTTTTCAATCTCCAACCCTGTTTTCTGTGACACGTGACAAAATGGGGGCCCTAACCAAGACATACACCGTGAAAACAGGGATTCAATCCCCAACCCTGTTTTCAATCTCCAACCCTGTTTTCTGTGACACGTGACAAAATGGGGGCCCTAACCCTAACCCTAACCCTAACCCTAACCCTAACCCTAACCCACATGACAAAATGGGAGCCCTAACCCAAGACATACACCGTGAAAACAGGGATTCAATCCCCAACCCTATTGTCAATCACCAGCCCTGTTTTCTGTGACACATGACAAAATGGGGGCCCTAACCCCTGACAAAATAGGGGCCCTAACTAAGACATACACCGTGAAAACAGGGATTCAATCCCCAACCCTGTTTTCAATCTCCAACCCTGTTTTCTGTGACACGTGACAAAATGGGGGCCCTAACCCAAGACATACACCGTGAAAACAGGGATTCAATCCCCAACCCTGTTTTCAATCTCCAACCCTGTTTTCTGTGACGCGTGACAAAACGGGGGCCCTAACCAAGACATACACCGTGAAAACAGGGATTCAATCCCCAACCCTGTTTTCAATCTCCAACCCTGTTTTCTGTGACACGTGAAAAAATGGGGGCCCTAACCCTGATCGTGGTGTCGAGTGGGGAAGACCGTATTTGATAAGTCGCACGGGGTGCCTCTGAGCTCGGAACCGATGAGTCGCAAGACCATCGTCTGGCCTAAAAAACAATAGAAGCACAGGGAGGAACGGACAGGGTCGAAGAGAAGGCTACAATGACTGGAACAGGTCTGAACCCAAAAGAGAAAGAGAAAAAGAGAACTTGAAAAAAGGAGGAAGCAAGCGTCGTTGGAACGACGATTCGGAACGACGAAGAGGTCTGTATCGACAAAACGATAAGATACGTCAAACAATCGCCACGGTAGCGTGGGAGCGACAAGGAAGGTTGCGAAACACCTACAGGGCGCAAACAAACGCTAATGACACAACGACGAAAAGAAAACGAAAACAAATCAATGCTAACAGCAACAGCAGGCACAAGGAACCAAGCATGCCATCTTAATAAGGACGGGCGACGTCATCATGAAACAAATCGGTCACAACGCCACCACGACATGTCGATGTTGCGACGGATATACTTGAAAAGGGCACTGCGGCTGTGAACTTGGAGGCACCAGGATCCGGAGACGGCGGTTTCGATGGTGGAGTAGCGGACGTCGGGAATGGCGAGCTTGACGGGTCCAGGGTCGTCCAAGAAGCGGACGACGTAGAAGTCAGACGGTAGAGGCGGTCCAGACGTCTTGCCCAACCACCACAGTCCATCGTGTGTTTGTACCAGAAGAAGGCGCCAACAGGTAGAAGAGTATTGGCGAAGCGATTGTCCCATGTCGAACGAGGGACGAGCGAGTGGCCCGGCAAAGCTCTTCCTCCTTTAGTACGCGCCAATTCTCGGGTAGCCGCACCAATACATCGCACGATAGCGACGATTCGTATGGCGGTGCTGATCAGGCGAACCTGTCCAGTACCGGAATGTGCGGCTTGGAGTGCTGTGGATCCATGTCACGCTCGCAAGAAGGGCGAAGAAGGCCTGCCAAATGCGTCTGACATAAGACAGCCATAGTGTCACCACGACCACGAACGGACTGATGTCCACTAATGCGTTCAACCTCGAGACGTTCGACCGGAGTCCACACGTCGTCTTCCGTAACATGGTAGGGAGGATATTTGTTCGCATAAGCACGTACAGGGTAAGACCGGCAGGCAGAAACAGTGGCAAGTCATCGGCGTCGTGCGGATTAGCGCTTGAAACGCACAACCGACGCGCGACGTTTCGAGTCTTGACCCGCCAGGTCTGACGGAAGATCCAAAAAGAGCGACTTGGAAGTCAAAGGGCGGCCGTCGGGTGCGTCAGAACACGGGCCCAAAGCCAATATTTTGAACGGGCCAGTCCAGAGCAAAGACAACTTAGCCCTAAGAACATTGTCACCCGTGCCTGAACGAACACCTTAGCGAATGGCGGATTCGGAGTTGCACACCCAATCCCATCCATCGACATTGTAAGAGGGAAGCTTGCGTAAAGCGTCCGACAGGGCGAAAATTCGCCGCTCAATCCGGGGAAACGGACAGATTGTGCCGTTCATGGACCAAGTCGTAAGATGGACGTTGGCCATCAGCAGCAATACTCAAGTTGATCACGATTCAAGCTTTGGTGGCCGCGAGCATAGGGATGCCCATGGGCCGTCATCGGCAAGCGTGGCAGTCGATTCACGTGCACCTCGTTGGGCGCTAAGCCAGTAGCGGCAATAACCGAACTATTGTAGGCCAACCTAACGTGCAGCAGATGAGTGTCCCAATCATTCTGTGTCTCTTTGACGACCATAGCTAACATCTGAGCCATAGTGTGATTGACACGCTCCACACCTCCATTTTCATTGGGATGGTAAGAGCTAGTAGCCACTTTTGCGAATAGCAAGACGGGCGTACACAGCCTGCGACAGCAGTTTAAAAGAAAACTGGGAGCGGTTGTTAGACAGGAGACTTAACGGGGAACCCCACAAACGAATATACCGGTTGACAAGGATTTCAGCGGTGCCTTCGGCGGTTAAGCTGCAGCCGTAGCCGCGTACATATCAGCACGGCGGCTGAAACGGTCAGTGAAGAGCATAATAATGTGTTTCCACGCGGTGTCAACGGGAGGGGACCGAAATAGTCAACGCTCACCGACACAGCAGGGCCCGAAGGCAATGGAGGGCACAAAGTAGGCCATCGAGAAGTCTGACGAGACGATTTGCGTGCTTGGCATCGCAAACAATGCCGCACGCACCACTTCGTGCAAACACTCATGCAAAGCCACCAATAGAAACGTTCCAGCATGCTAAGCGTGCGAGCTGTACCGAGGTGACAGGACGCACCAGCGTGGCAGACTTGCATGATCCACGGGCGCATGAGCATGGGAACATAAATCCGAGTGGGTTCATCGTTGAGAAGGCGAGCAGTACGTCCGCCAGGACGTGTGGTCGCAGACGATAGGGGCGCTGTTTGCTTGCGAACAAGCAAGACGAAACCATCATCGTCAACATGTTACCGACCTTTGTTAGACAGGTCTCCAGCAGAGAAGGTCGACGAGCGCACGGAACATGATCCAATAAATCCGAAGGGAGGACCAAAGGCCGACTCAGCAGAATGAAACGAATTGCTGCATCACACACAGGTTCGTTGCGTTACTCGTGGGCCCAACCAGCATGGGAGAAACGTTCGACGGACGCCCGGAAGTCTAGATCCGCCGAAGAATGTAAAACCGCCTCGATAGAGGAGGGAACCGATTCTTGAGGCGTCGACTGCAACCCGTCCAAAGGTAGAGCAGCAGCTAAGGCCGAAGGCGAGTTCGCGCGAGCGGTTGACACCAAACCTGGCAAGGACTCCGAAGAGTCGGGGGCAGCAGAAGACTGCAGAGCAGGAGCAACCGAAGTTGCATTATGCGTCGGAGACGTAGAATCCACTCCATGAGCCAGAGGGGCGGACGGATCAGGGGATAAACCACCAGTACCAGGAGTCGAAACCGAACTGGACAATACTCGGGTCGTCGACGATGCCTGGGACGCCGTCGGAGACCATCGAGACGTTCGGGGCGAAGCGGAAATCCGTGTGGGAGGCAGGGAAGGCGGGTCATCATAGAAACCATAATCAACCAGCGGGAGCGGCTTGCCTGCCACAACTGCTGTACGACGGTGAGTCCGCGTGGCAATCACTTGGGTAGGATCGAGGGTCCGACGTGGTGTGGTTGCCGGTGGGACGATCGACGGAGACTCAGGCTCTAGAGCAAAAACATCATCTAAAGACTGATGAAGTGAGCCAGACCAAACGGTTGGAGGCGGCGCAACCTCTAAGGAGACAAGACGCGGAGCTTCGTGGAAGGCCAGGGAGCGATGGTCCAGATGCCAGATGAAGACGAAAGGCCTGACGACGGGAGACGCGGACCGTGCCGACGGAAATCGACGAAGTCAGTCGCAGAGGGCGGCAAGCCCACCCAAGACCGAAGTCGGGGGAGTCGGGACTAGCCCACCCAAGCCAACACCCGCGACCCGATGACACGAAGGTTTAAAGCCACAAGAACCGATGAAAAACACGGCCTCCTTATCCTCAGCCAGGGTCAAACTACTGTGACCAGATCGGTCACGTTGGGCCGCATCGATCGGAAGGCGAGAGAGGAAATCAGCGTTGCTATTCGCGGAACCCTTGCGATACTCGAGAGTGTCATTATAGGATAATAAGTTCTACCCAAGGCTGAACACGGGCATTGTTTTCCCCCACCTTGCCAAAATGCTCAAGAGATTTGTGGTCGGTATCATTGCGAAATTTCGTACCCACAAGTAACAACGAAGTCGTTTGATACACCACACGATGCGACCTGCCTCGAGATCGAGGGGAGTCCAATGGCGTTCGGAGTCCAAAGTAGCGCGGCTGATGAAGACGGTGGGTCGGATGGAGTCATCTGGATGTTCTTGTTCGAGAGTCCCTCCGAACCCATCGCGACTAGCATCACAGTAAAGATGGAAAGGTCGCGAGCCTTCCGAAACGGCATCCCAATCTGGATAAACCAAAACAGGGAGGTTGGCCAACTCAGACAACAGGACGCGAACGGCTTGCTCCATAGATGGGGTGAAGAGGAACTTCGCCTGTTTCTTGAGGAGAGTGGTCAGAGGCCAAATGCGTGCTGCCATGTTGGGGAGGAAATTACGGTATCAGCTGAGGCGATCGAGAAGAGAACGGAGTTGCTTGACATCCTTGGCAATAGACATGTTGGTGAGGGTCGCAACCTTGGCACCGTTAGGCCTTACACCATCGGGAGAGATGGTGTGTCCGAGGAAATCCGCTTCTGTAGAGCCGATGGTGACTTTCGGGGGGGTGAGTTTCAAGTTGTGCGTATGCAACCGTTCAAAGAGAGCGCGCATGGTACCAACATGAGAAGCAGGAGCGTCATGAAAGACGATCAAATCATCCATCCCTTGGCTTCGTTGACAACCTTGCAAAAGCACCCAGGGGCAACAGAACTGCCATGAGGCATCTTCAAACACTCAAGAAAGGCCGGAAGATGTCACGAATGCCGTCAAAGAGGTTGTATCACGGTGTACCGTGATTTGGTAGAACGAAGATTTCATGTCAAACAAGGGAATAAATTCGCCCTTTCAACGACTTGTCCAAGGTATCATCAACTCCAGGAATCGGAAGCTGGCTCAATGCACAAAGCTTGTTGAGCTTGCGATAGTTGACGGTGATGCGAACACCAACAGATTTCTTCGGTATGACAACAAACGGGCTCTAGTAGGGCAAAGTCGAATGTTGGATCAGACCAACGGCAAGATATTGATCAAGGATCGCGTCAACTTGTTTCGCCACCGGGGGGTTAACGCGGTATGGGCGAGACGTGCGGGTGCACTGCCAGGACGAACTGTAAGCTGGAAAGAGCGAACAAGATCCAAAGTCGGCCGGAGAACTCAAAAACACATCATGGTATCCGCATAAGACGTTGTCAAGCTCAGTGATGACATCAGGAGTGAGTCCAACCCGGACCAACAGAAGGCTCCCGGAGATGGCAGGAGAGTTTCTCCCATACTCGGGAAAAACTCTGACGCTGTTCTGGTATCAACCGCTGGAGAAGAGCAGGCGAAGGCGATGAAGGGAAAGACCCGGCAGAACCAGGATCGTCGTTGCGGTTTGGCGATGGCGTGGGACGCTCATGAAAATTGTACTCGAGAGCATCAGTGGAAATCAACGCCATCTGCCGAAAACAGGACCCGGAACCCAGTCGCCCGAAGCAGCAGTGGAAGCGTGAGCCGCAGCTTGAAGACCGTCGTTCAAATTGTGGCGCGACACAGCGCTGAGAGGTACTTTGAATAGGGGAGCCGAAGCTGTACCCAAAATGTCTCCTGTTTCAAGAGAAGAGAAGACCGCAAGCGGGATTCGATGACAACCATTTTGTACAAAATGTTCCTCGGAAGAAAATATAGCACATTGTGAAAGCATATCCACTGAATAGTTACCGACGAGGGCTGGAGAGCCATCGCTGCGCACCAAATTAAACGGAACGAGGCGATCCTCGGGGTGAAGTTGGACGGAATGTTTCCCAGCACAGCGAAGTTGATAACTGCCATCGGTGGCAGACAGGTCGTGGGCAAACGCAGTGGCACCGCAGTTGTCAGGCTGAGCTAATGTTTTGCTCACCAAAACACGGTCACCATGACGTTTCGCACGCAAAGTGCGGTAAGAGCGGTCGCTAAACCGCATCCAACTATCTCTGCCGAGGAGCACATCATGGTGCATGACACCATCCGGAACAACGTACGCCCAAACAGCGAGAGAGGAAGTAGGAAAGCTCTTACGGAGAAACTGAACGCTCAAACGGACAATAGTCGAAGGAAGCACAAATAAAAGACTGCGGAGAACCTGTGTCAAAAAGTGCAACACATCCAAACTGAACAGAGGCCGAACCACTTTGAGTGAGGGTTTAGGTGGTGAAAGAGTCGTCATCGATGGTAACAACACCACCAACCAATCCGGGCCGTGCTCAGGGAGCGAAGAAGAGGAAGAGGATGGTGGGGTGCACCCGGAAAACACGGCCCAAATAGCGGTGTCATGATCCGACGGAACATTCGGAACGTATGGCGAACGCGAATCGTTCAGCCGACGGAGGGCGCGAAGTCGTCCAAAGGCGCTGGTGCGTGGAAGGGTTGACTTCGTCCACCGCGTTTTTGAGATATGTCGTCGGAACCTGATCGGAGGAAGGCAGTAGACGAGAGCTGAACTCGGGAGGCGGGGCATTGTGCCGTAAACGACTGCGTACTCGTGGGAGAGCGTTGACCAACAAATTGAGACCGCCCCATCAAGATGTAGATCGAGAGTCGGGATCATCGGCCTGAAGGGCAAGGCCCCAAATACGGTCGAAGGGACTGGCTTCGGCAAGAATTTTGTCACCAGATGCGAGAAGATGATCTCGTAACTCGGAGTTTTGGCTAAATTTTGCGCAAGAACCAACGAGCACAATGTTTTCGCGCTCGCATTCCCAAAATAGGTTGGTCGAAACCACGGACTTCGCGGCCAAACTTCTTGTGTACGGCGGGGTCGGATACTCGCATGATGTTCTGCAAAGCTCTGTGGTCTTCGAAAAGACGAGATTTTTCCGCAGCGAAAAACTGTTCAGCGCACAAGCAAACAACACCATCGACCACAAAAGTCGACGGTTTCCATTGGGAAAAAGGTGACGTGCAATCGGCCGGCGGTGGCCTATTCGCGCCTAGATATTTATGTAGATGTGCCGGTGGGGTCGTGTGTGTTTCGCGTCTCGAAGGTGCGTGCGATCAAAGTGTGTTTCTTAGGCCTTCGTGGGCCAGGAACAGCAGGGAATTCGAACACTGAAAAAGGGGGGCACTCAACATCGGCTGACACGAGCTAATTGCGCCGCTTCCCTGTATCTATCCAATTGCGCCGCTTCACTTTCTCTCCAACTATCTCTCTCTCTCTCAACTGACTGCAATTCCCTCATAAGCTCATCATTCCAACCATAAACCAAACCTTCCTCACTTCTAGTCTCCATCTCATACACTTTTCATGACCTTATTTGGCGATATCTCAACCAGAACTAATTCCAACCCTGCTCCCAGAGCCATCATTCGCAAGTCCATTCCATCACGCCTCAACATATATACTGCGATTAAACTACCCCAAGTCTTCTTACACTGACCAAAACTAGGGTTGGCTTATTGCACGACATTCGCCCCCCCCAGGTTCAACGCATACTTATCTTCGATCAGTCTCGTTTGATTTGACACTCAACAACAGCGTGCAATACCTGACCTACAACCAATATCTTTCTCTTGCAACAAGTCCAAACGTTAACCACTAGAATACCAACTCATGTAATACACACACAAATTCCGTCACGACCGTGGTACCACTGCAATATGACTCCATCACAAGGTACATTCTTTAGACACAACAACAATTAATTGCTCCAACACATCAATTTTTGACCCGTATTCGACTGCACCACTTGGCACACTTTTCCGCAGTCCTACGCACTTCAAAATCCAACACTTAATCATCCTCCAACTCAAACATGTACTTCTTCACACTTTTCGCCGTTCGGTGTGCATGCCAGCACCACGTCCCTGGATCTTGTACCAAGTTGTCCGTCGTCAGGTTCTTCTCCAGAAGGGCCACATTGATGTTTTTGCCGATGTCCACCAGCTTGATAGTATGCTTGATGCCTTCTTTCCACCACGATCCGGAGTCACCTGCACCACCTTCGCAAACTGCCACCCAGCCTTTACCGTCTTAAAATATAAATATGCACCAATCATCGCCCTACTTCGAAGACTCGGCCTACCCCGTGTGTCACAACAAAGTTTGTAATCTTTCTGCACGTGTCTTTCTCCCTTCCTGCTAGCAATCGTCCTCTTTGCACCCTGAATACGGTACCTCCGATACCTAATGTTCCCTCCGGCCGATTGTTCCGGCTGCTCATTCCAATACTTAAGTACCACGTCTCCATATTGCTCCAACTCTACTTACTTCATGGTCCCACGTACACTTAGCCAACCCCGTCCAATGCGTGTAGTACTGAACCGCCCCCTTTCCACTCATACCTCGACAAATCCTGTGCCTTGATATTTTACACGGGACCAATTCCTTACTATCCACTTCTTCCTCCACGTCCTCTGCCGTAAGATGGAACGGAGGCGCCAACTCTGAAAACTTATTCAACACATACTTACTAAAGCCCCAAGGCAAAAACCTTGGCCTATCCTCGTTCTCGTGCTGAGTATAACACTTCTTACACCGATATACCGACACCCTCTCACTAATGTTCTTTCCTGGCTCATCCTTATTCACGTCCAAAAACAAAATATTCGGGCCCACTTTTTCCCCGTCGAGACCATCGCCTGGACCCACGATCAACACCTTATACGGACCGGTCCAATTGGGTGCCAATTTTGGGATCAACGCGAACGATTTTTCTTTTCCCCTGCTATTCTCTCGCGATTTAAGCACGTGTTCCCCCCCACCAGAAATCGTACTCTTCTCATCATACACTAAGACCCAATCTCCCTTCTTATACTTCGGTCTCTTTACATTATCGAGTTCAACACCTGATTGCTCTTCTCATGCTTAGCCTTGGTTATCTTATCCTGCTCTCTTACCAACTCGTACGCCTTCCTCTGCTTATCCCTCATCAAATTCAAATAATCTAATTGGTCTTGCTTTAGGCCCTGATTTCCCGAAACGCCCCTTCCCTCCAAGATCGTCATCGGCAACCTCGGGTACCTTCCGATGTGTACTACGTTGGGTGCTAGCCCCGTCCCTCGGCTCACGTTATTGTTGTGTGCCGCTACCGCGTGTGGCAACATCTCATCCCAGTTCGCCTGATCGTCCGCAACCAAGTGCGACAACATTTGACACAGCGTATGATTTAAACGTTCCACCATCCCATTCGTCTGCGGATGATATGAGCTAGTAAACTTCTTCACCGTTCCCAGCATCTTATACACCCCTTTCGCTACCTCATTCGCAAACTCTGCTCCCCTATCTGACAACATGGTGTGCGGACAACCCCACCTCGCAATGTAATCATTCACCATGATAGACACAAAACCCTTTGCATTCTTCTGCGCCTTCGTTAATGAGTACCCCTCCGCATGCCTGCTGAATAAATCAACCACCAGAAACACATACTCCTTGTCTTTCGTCGTTTTCGGCAACGGACCCAAATAATCAAACGACACCATCTGCCCCGGTCTGCTCGGAAGAGGCAAAGACACTAACGGCCAACACTTCGTATGCCGCGGCACCTTCCGAAACTGACAAGAATAACACCTACGGATCCACCACCGCACACTTTCAGCCATTCCTATCCACCAATACCCCCTCTGTAAAATACCTATGGTCACCTTCTCTCCCAAATGCACCGCTTCTTTGTGGGCGCAATCCATGACCCACGGTCTCAACATCCTAGGCACATACGTCCGAACTGGCTCTTCTCCTACCAACCTCTCAAATTGCCCTGGATTTCGATTTTGATTTTCTGCAGGGGGGTCCTTCCTCACCAACAAATGCTTAGAATTCGGTAACACCAACAAGGTACCCTGTGCAACCAACCGCTTCAACTCATCCAAGTCAACATCTACATCGTCCGGAATATCTTCCTCCTTTATTCGCTTTGGATCGGCATGTCCTTCAATGGCCGCAATTGCTAATCGCGCCGTATCATCTTCCTCCTGAATATCTGCCCAATCACTAGCCGTCTTATCACATAAACTCTCCCCAAATTCAATTACCGCTTGCGTCTGTTCTTCATCATACTCTTGCAACGGAATTTGAGGCAACGGAGGTGCTGCCGGACCCCTGCCCCCGGAACCCCTTCCCCTTCGACTACCAGCAACCCCTCTACCTCGAGCCGCACCCCCTCGACCCCTTCCACGCGCAACAGCCCTACTACTACGAGCATTACTGCCACCCCCACCACCAGCAACAGCCCCACCCTCACGAGCGTTACTGCTACTACCTCCACCACCACCAGAGGCACTGCCTCCTTCTTGAGAAATAGCATACACTCACGGTTTTTCCACCAATCCTAACAAGCGTCTGCCAACTTCCGTTAAAGGTACAGCATGTAAAATCAGCCCTGGCTCAAACTGACCACTGACTACTTTCCCACTCGGTTCCACCAACCTGGTGTCATCAGGCACACATGCACCATCAGGCAAAGGGTTGAACACGCCCTTCCCCCTTTGGATCAGTGCCCACGTCTTGTCTGCCAGTTCATCCGTAGTGAGGCTTGCCGATGTACAGCCACTTTCCCCCACCACAAAATCATCGCGATGGTTCGACCCAGCGAGCGCCTCTCGCTCGGTATACACCGGACCCAATCGCGAAGGTAGCACCCCGCTCGCACCTATCATATAAACATCGAGATCGCACCTATCATATAAACATCGAGATCAGACGGATCAGTTAGCCTGAGATCTGGTGCCTCATCCTCTTTCGTCGCAGGCAATGGCAACCGTGACATCAAATCGGTATTTGCATTCTCTCGCCCTGGTCGATACTTAAGTTCATACATGTACGCTGACAGGAAATCATACCACCTCTGTACGCGATTGTTTTTCTCTGCTAAGCTCCCCATATTCCGCAAGGGTTGATGGTCACTGTACACTTCAAAGGGAATGCCATAAAATAGTGTTCGATTCTTCTTGATCGCCCACACTATCGCACCCGCTACAAGCTCAGTCGGACTCCATCTCGTTTCATTCGGGAATGTTGATCTGCTCAAAAAGCATAGCGGTCTAATACTTCCATCTCGTTGCTCTTGCTCAATTACGGCTCCCAAGCCCGAAATCGACGCATCAGCGGTTAAACGAAACGTCATCGCTCCCGAGATCGCACCCTCATAACACGTAAATGCCAATACCTCAGGACCTGACAGAATATCCATCATTTTCCTCACCACAGCCACATGATCAGCCGTGAATGCACACTTCGCCCCCTTTTTCAGCATCGCATTGATCGGTTTCAATTTTGCCGACATGTTCCTCAGAAACTTTCGATAGTACGACAAAGACCCCAACAACGATCGCAGCTGGCTAACATTAGTAGGCATTGGCACTTCACGCAGCGGTCTGACCTTTCCCGGGTCCGGCCCGATCCCTTCCGCCGTGACTTGATGTCCCAAGAACGTCACCACCTTCACCCCCAGGTTCGTCTTCTTGGGTGCCAGTTTCAGGTTGAACTTGACCATGCGCTCGAAAAACCTCTCCAGGTCGCGCACGTGTTCTGCCCCGTCCCTGGAAAAAACGATCACGTCATCAATAAACAGACGCAAACGTTCCAGTCCGTCACATACTCTGGCCATCACCGAATGGAACCACCCAGGGCTACTACTGAGACCTTGCGGCACGGATAAAAATTCGTACAACCCCGTAGACGTGATAGCAGCAGTGATAGGAATGCTGTCCTCCTCAATACTGCACTGGAAAAACCCACTGACCAAATCCAGCGTACTGAAGATTTTCGATTTGTCCAATTCCGCCAAAATATCCTCCACTATTGGAATGGGCAATTTCGGGATTACACTCACTTTATTGATGCGCTTATAGTTGACCGTCAACCGCACACCACCGTTAGCCTTCGCGACTACCACCAACGGACTCGCCCAATTGCTGTACGATCTCCGCAACACACCCGCCAACAGCAATTTGTCAATTTCGATCTGCACCTTTTCGTTCATAACCGGCGAATAGCGGTATGGTCTCTGCCGCACTGGACTGTGCCCCCGGCTTCAGAATGATTCGAAACAGATCCACCGTCACCCGTCCTAAATCCGAACCACCCTTCGAAAAACGATGCTCAAATTTACACAACAAATCACCTAGTTTGTCAATGTCCTCCGGCTCCCACAGTTTCGCATTGAAGTCGAAATGGACGTCTCGAATTTGCGGAGGCACCCTCTGCCACAACCGCCTGAACGCCACCTGTTGCGCCCCATTCAAAGAAGACATAACATCAGCGGGAGGTTCGTCGTTAGGCATGTCGGCCTCTTCACCCTCCTGAACAGCAAACACATTTTTGAATTCCTCATTTTCCACCAAACGAGCATCATCCAAATTTACCACCTCCAGGGGTTCACCACCATACCCCAAAATATCGTTTGGTTTCACCAGACACGAGCTGTCCCCTACCCTTCTCAGAGGAATTTCAGACGTGCCATTTTCGACCAATGCTTCCTGCGGGAACCACTTCTTCCCAAATTGCACACGGTACGTCCCTACCGCCGCGTCACTGCCATCTAGGTTGGTCAATTTTACCTCCACCCATGACATTGCATTTGGAAGCCGTCGTCTACGACCATTAGATTTCACCACCACCTTGCCATCACCTTCCGTCTCCACCATACCCACCGCATTACCCACCCATTCATCAAAGCGGTGATCACCTGCCACTCTATCCGTATTTGAACCGACAAAAGTGACAATTGTTTCCGTGTCCGACACGTCTTGGAATCTGCGAACTGGAAAATCAGCCCAGCTATCCCTCCCTAGTATCAGATCATGTCCCATGGCTGCGTCTGGCACAATATACGCATACACACTAGTCCGTACCGTCGGTGTACCAAAATGAACCGGCGCTGATTTTCCGCCCTTCCACATTTCAATATTTAATCGCATTCTTCGATCAGTAACCACCGGCACCCCATGGAACCCACCCCATTTCTTATTCAGCCCTGTTTCAATGCTATCATCTGAAGCAGAACCGCATGCCAACATCTTTTGCACACACCTTTCTTGTACAAATGATGCCGGACTTCCCGTATCCAACAGAGCCTCCCACGACATCATCTTGGTCGCTCTTGACCCCGCGAATACTTGCACTCTTGTCGTATGCCGGTGTCGATCCATCGTCAAATCCCCACCGACCGACCGAGTAAATGGTGACAGGTAGTCCACCGCTTCACCTGCAGCAAACGTAAAAGGAGGCGGAGGATACACCGCATCACTTCTTTGTCCTGACACAGAACTAACAGATACTTGTACGGCAAAAATGCGATCTGTTCCTTCTTGTGTTTCACCAAAATTCCCTCCCTCCTGCGCTGTTACCTCAACCTCACGCTTGAGAGAATTGTCAGAGGCGGATGCATCCCCTATCACGCCCTCTTCTCTTATCACTTGTAAAGCAACAGTTTCATGGTTCTGCTTGCTTCCAGCACGATCAACGGTAACGCTTTTTTCCTTGCTAGTGTCCCGATTAATCGACCCCTTTTTGGCACCATTTCGACCAACAGTGTGCTCCGCTTGAGGATCCAGCTGACATTTCACTGTTCTCGGAGAATTTGCCTTGCGTATTTTCTTACGTTGAGAGGTTAACGCATTCCCCGCTGGTTTTGCATTGCCATTAACATTTCCCTTTGTGTCAATGCTAGACTTCGTTTGATCGGACGAAGGGGGCGTGCTCGGCACCCCTACTTCTGGAAAAATCTTGTTTGTCTTACTAGTGATTATTTCCTGAAGCTGTACACGTGCATCTTGCGAAACACTATGACCAAGAATTTCTTGCGGGGTACTAGTCCTCAATACATTCTTGCTCCCACGGCCTACACCCGTGCAGTTTCAATTTATCAGCACCCGAAACCACATGCAGTTTGGGATAATTACTTCCACCCGCTTGGAATACTCCTAAGATACTGAAAAAACGTCGCTTTCCGTGGTTGGACGAGACGCTCCCCGTCGCCAGGCCATCACCCTCGGTGTTGTGCACCACCGATCGGCCCCCCTCCTCCTCTACAATCCCACCCTGCGAGTCGTCCTCGATGTTCTCGCGTGATGATTGTTTTGCGCTTACCCCAGCCCCCCCGAGATTCTTCTTTGATCCCGGTCCTTGGCTCTGCTTTCTTCCCTTCTGCCCGCGATATTTCTTTTCGTCATGATAATACCCGGGACTTCCTTCACCCTGCACCTCCACCTCGCGGAATTTCTGTTTATTCTCGCAATATCTTTCACCCCTTTCACCCTTCACCTCCACCTAGCGGACTTTCTTTTTATTCTCGCAATACCTTTCACCCTTCACCTCCACCTCGCGGAATTTCTGTTTATTCTCGCAATACCTTTCACCCCTTTCACCCTTCACCTCCACCTCGCGGAATTTCTTTTTATTCTCGCAATACCTTTCACCCTTCACCTCCACCTCACGGAATTTCTGTGTATTCTCGCAATACCTTTCACCCCTTTCACCCTTCACCTCCACCTCGCGGAATTTCTTTTTATTCTCGCAATACCTTTCACCCCTTTCACCCTTCACCTCCACCCCGCGAGATTCATTTTCATTCTCGCAATACCTTTCACCCCTTTCACACTTCACCTCCACCCCGCGAGATTTATTTTCATTCTCGCAATACCGTTCACCCCTTTCACCCTTCACCTCCACCACCCTGCGAGATTTCTTTTCGTCCTCGCAATACCTTTCACCCCTTTCACACTTCACCCCCACCCGTCAAGACGTTTCACCCTCCACCTCCCTTTTCAGCCCGCGAGAGCCCGTTTCTCTGGTTTCTCCCCCGCAAGACTTTTGACATTTCACCCCTCTCTCCATCTCTTCCACCCTTGTCCCGCGAGAGCATATGTATTTTCATGTTTTATCACTTCCCCGCATGACGTATGGATCTTTTCTCCCCACCCCCCTTCTCATTCATCTCTCCCTCTCTTGCCTGAATATCCACCAAGCTGTATGACCCAGGTGCTGCCAGCGAGCTGTTCAACTGACCGTCGCACCATCAGTCCTGCACCGCCCTCCGCCTCATCTTCATGCGGTTTAGCCTTCCAGCTCCTCAGGCGGTTCAACCACCTATCCCACGTTGCTCTTTTTGCACATCGTCATCGCCACCTGACATACGCACGATTCGAGCTGCTGTCGTTAGATTGTGCCTTAGCAGTGATGACCTTGAGCTCTCTTCACATAAACTCTTGAGTATCTAGCCCTGCGTGGCTCCAACATCCGCAACCCTTGCATGGACAGGTGCATCCCTCGCCGTTCTCTGATCCACACTGAGGCACTTTCCCTTCCCCCCCGACATCTCAGAACGCCTTGACCTTTCACCCGAGGCCCTTTTCCAGACCCCCTTCCCGACTTGGAGGCACATGTGCACACATTGCAACACAGCAACACATCTCCACTCCCTCCCCCGTGCGACACACTTCCACCTAAAGCATAAGCATAGCCCTTCTTGCCCGCAGGCGATCCACCCTTTTTCTCCAGAGACCTCGCCCACTGTCCCTTGTCCATCCTCAGGTGTCTGCTGTACACCCTTAGTCCCAGGACTCATGATCCCGCCAACTTCAAGTGCTTCACCCGACCCCTTTTTTCCCCTCCTTCTGAGGCCCCTTTGTCAATTCTTCCCCCCTCTTTGGCAACGGCCTTGTTGCCGACTCCTCCCTTCCCATCAACAAACTCATCCGTCCCACCCTTTCGCGACGCACTTCCCCCCCCAGCGTGCGCAATACCCTCATAACCCGCCTCGCCCTCAGGCCATCCACCCCTTCCCCCAGAGACCTCAGCCTCTGTCCGTTGTGCATCCTCAGATGTCTGCTGTACATCCTTAGATAACACTGCCCTTGTCTGACGTGAGTACCCGCTTCAACGTCTCCACCCGACCTCTTTTTCCCTTCCTCCCGAGGTCTCTCTTTCACCACTTCCCCCTTCACTGTCTTCGCTTTATCAGCGGACTCATCCCCTTTGGCAGCCGACCCTTCCCCTCCCGTCGACAACCCTTCATCATCCACCCCACCGCCCTTAGAACCACCTCCACCCCTGTGGCCCGAGTGTCCAACCCTCCCTTCATCGCTGGTCACTTCCCCCCCCTCACCTCTCTGTGCCATGGGAAGACCACACCGCAAGCAGTGCGATTAAACACAGCCCCTCCTTCGGTGCCACTGACGTGCAATCGGCCGGCGGTGGCCTATTCGCGCCTAGATATTTATGTAGATGTGCCGGTGGGGTCGTGTGTGTTTCGCGTCTCGAAGGTGCGTGCGATCAAAGTGTGTTTCTTAGGCCTTCGTGGGCCAGGAACAGCAGGGAATTCGAACACTGAAAAAGGGGGGCACTTAACATCAGCTGACACGAGCTAATTGCGCCGCTTCCCTGTATCTATCCAATTGCGCCGCTTCATTTTCTCTCCAACCATCTCTCTCTCTCTCAACTGACTGCAATTCCCTCATAAGCTCATCATTCCAACCATAAACCAAACCTTCCTCACTTCTAGTCTCCATCTCATACACTTTTCATGACCTTATTTGGCGATATCTCAACCAGAACTAATTCCAACCCTGCTCCCAGAGCCATCATTCGCAAGTCCATTCCATCACGCCTCAACATATATATGTACTGCGATTAAACTACCCCAAGTCTTCTTACACTGACCAAAACTAGGGTTGGCTTATTGCACGACAAAGGAGAGGGGGGTTTCCCAAAGAAAACCATGTCAGGAGTACAATACTCGGTAGCCGCGTCGAAAACAGCCGGAGCTGTAGGCGCCTGAGTGCTGTCGGCCGAAGCTGAGGTTGCAGCCGAAGCTGTTGTGGGCAAAATGCCTGAGTTGTGTTGGACGGAGCATGGACATCCGTGAGGACGGTCTCGGCAACGGCAGAGACCGACGCAGGACCGAATGAAGTATGATTGTTCGAAATTATTGGGCCAGCAACTCGATGCTGGGTGCGCCCCAATTCTAAACCGGAAGAAACGCCTCGTAAGGTGTCATTCAACAGGCCGCTTTCGCTAGGAACGGCTGCCGAGGCCGGGTCAGTTAAACAACTGAGCCGGGCGTGGTGCTCCTGACCTTTCCTCCATGACAAGGTATGCTAGACCGCCGGCTGTTCGGAGGTCACTCCGGGAGGGTCCTCCCGAAGCGGTGGTGTCGACACCGTCGACTTCGGTCGCGGCGGCCTATTATAAGGCGCCTCTGTGCGAGCGTACGTCGGAAGAGATGGGGCGTGCAACGATGAGACCCATGGTCGAAATGTTGCGTGGCGGAATCTGGTGATGTTCGATGGTCGGAACCGCGGGAACAAAGCGATTCGAAGCCAGGCGGATTTGACCCTGAAAGTTGTCGGTCGGAACCAGGCAAGTTAGCTACCGGTGCAACGGTCGAGGGCGGACCCTGAACGGAAGCGAGCACAGACGAATTGAGCGCGTCCGAAGATTCACCCGAGGTAACTCAATCAGGCGATTCCTCATCAATCATCCAAAGCGTATGACTACGGCCAGTCATATCTGCAGGCGACGGGGAGGGTGAACGAGCGGCGCCCGGCAAACGAGCGTCACTCCATGGCCCCGAAGGCCTTACGAGCCTGTTCCCGCACCGTAAGGCAGCAGTACTCGCGCCAGACTGGTTAGTTTCCGACGAAGCATCAATCCGAAGAGACGAAGGTGCAGGGGTCGCAGATGGTGTGATGGGTGAAGGTGGGGTGAGAGCATCTGGCTGGATACCGACCTGATCGACACTTCAAGAACAACAACTTGACCGGAGTGGTAGAGGCAACAGAGTGTAGGGATAACATTCACCGAAGTGATGTTATCGTTGCATAGGACCCAAGTGCGAGATGCAACAGGGTGTGCAGGAACAAAATGTACCAAAGTATTGTTGGTGTTGCGTATAACCGACGTGTTTGAGGCAACAGAGCGTGACTCACGCGCGTCTTGTGATGAACGAGACGAAGTCCCCGAAGATGCTGGAGGCGGTCCGAGGGAAGGAGGCGAACCGCCGTCTATGAGTCATCCGGTGCGAGAACGGCCACCATTTTGGAAGTTACCAGGCTGGCGAGCGTTGTGATTGGTCGAAGCCATGACGCCAGACCAAGGACCGGTTTGGGCATGCGGGTTTGGTTGATAGACGAACAGAGCACCATATGTGGTAGGTGTTGTCAGACGTCTGTTGTGTAGTGTGATGGCTACCCGCAAAAATTCCCGGATGTGACCACTGTTGTGTAACTGTGGTTGGTGATTGTGGGGAGAACTACTGTACCACGGTCGGAACGGCGAGTCCCAGCGTGGTTTCGACGCTGAGAGGTGGAGGAGGAAGAGCTCTGGTTGCGTCTACCCATACTGACTGTTGTTGCGGCCGTCCGAATTTTTGGGGTGGAAAGATCTCATGCGGCCTTTCCAATGCCTACAAGCAGCAGAATCGTCATTGAGATGACTCAACTCGGGATTCGACAAACCAACGTCACTGCTGTTGTGTGGTAAACGAAATGAGCCAATGGTAACAAACGTAACAACGCACGAGCCTACTGCAGGTGCTATTTTTCCTAAAATAAAAAAAAACTATTCCACCTCCCCCCTCTTGTCTTTGGGGTTTTTGTATGTGCATGATGCCTGCGACACACACCTACAGTACCTCTCACAGCCACGGTTGAAGGTCTTGGGTGAGCTGGAGGCAAGCAGAGGAAATACGATGATTGATTGCGAAAGGATAATGATTTTGCGGCGGCAGAGATTTTTCAAATATTAATATTTCCCAACAGTCGGTCAATGGAAACATACATTTACATGTAGAACTCGATTCATGGAGGAATGGGAGGACTTGCCTCCAGTATTTGTACAGCAGTACAAAGTGGTGCGTACGACTTGGTCGAACGTGGCCTCCCTCCGGTGGTACACCGGCTGGTTGTGCGTCCACAGAAAACGGAGTAAAACAGCACCCCACCGACGTCCGTCCTCTCCGACAGACAAACTCCACAGAAAAACAGCCAGCCGTACATGTAGTTGTTGTTGTTGTTGTCTTCACATTCAAAATGTGTAGAACAAAGTAGAAAGATAGGGTGGGTGGCCCGCGCATTGAATGTTTGTGGACCAACAGGGTCGTGTATGGGGTATCAATGCGTGCCCCCCTCAGCTCTCCAAGCGCGACTTTTCTGCTGTGTTTGAACACCTGCAGGGCACACCTTCTCCAGGATGACCTCGGCCCCAGTCCTCCCGCAGTTCCTTCTTTTGGCTGGTACAGCGGTGGTCACCTGTGCCCCAGCGTTATGGTCTTATGGAGGGATCACGGGAACTGCCTTGATTGTGAGGAAGCCGCAACATGTAGCACATCTTGTGTAACGTACATACTGGTACATGTACCGGCTGTGGTACGGGTGTCTCGTACAATACTCCCTTCCGTCTTGTCGAGGATTACCGTCACCTCCGCTGTGTATCACTTGCTTGCCTTCATGTGTGGTGTTGTTTTCTGGTAGAACGTCTGCTGAAGACATGAGAGAGGCCAGAGACTTGAATTTGAACATGCTCTTTGACCGAAAAGACTATGTACTGCTGTACAAGACACACACCCCCGTCGGCGCTGCTACTGCTCCTATGCATACACGGCAAGATGTACTCTGGACACTTTCACAGCAACAAACAACCTTGCAGAAGGCAATCAGCATAGAGTGAGCAACACGACGCCGCTGCTGACTTATGTTTGGCTCAATTACGTTCCCAGCACCATCGCCTGCTGGCAAAGAAGTAACCCTGCGGCGGGTTCACGTATCCGCTGCGCGAGCCACGCAAGGGGGGCAGGAGGGACTCGAATACGTAGACGCGAAGAGCGGAGCCCGCAATGGTGTTTGAAGTCTTGCCAACAAGTCTCGAGGCTGTGTGTGTTGCTGCTGGCTTCGGGGCCGCCCCGCCATGTGCTTTCCATGGTGGCCATGTTGTTGCAGGAAATGTCGGTGGTGGATTTGACTTGCATCCCGTGGGTCTGATCGCAACGGAGGTATTCTTCTCGCGTCAACGTCCTTGCACCTAACCAACCAACGCGACGCATGGTATGTAAATGGTTAAACAAGTTCCAGGCACCAGCCGTGCTGAAGCCGCTGTGTTCGCTGCTTACATCGAAAAACCCTTGCACGCACTCCTTCCTAGCACACGAGTAAATCTACCGGCAACCGCCTGTATCCTGCACTAGTTTGACGCAGAACGCCAGTGTTGTTGTTGCTGTTGTTTCTTCACATTCAACTCGTGTCAGTTGCTAATCCCAAAATCTAGCAAAGACTCGGTCCGTGGTTTCAAAAGTGCTAGAGCCATCAGAGGATGTATGTATAGAACACGCACATTCAGCAAGAGAAGGGTTCACAAGTGTGCAAGCCAATATCATTGAATCGTGTTTTCCTCGTTGTTGGCGATGGACAGATTGTGACCCAGGGGGCGTTGAAACTGCGACGGATGTTGTTTCTTCGGAGTTGCACTTGTACTACGTGTGAAACGACTAAATATTCTAAGCGTCCAACTTGTTGGGGAAGGTGTGTTGAGGCAAGACCCGTCGTTCAGTGGCATGTGCCGCAAGGCTCTGAACCTGACGGTTGTGATCGCGGAGCAATGATTTGTGGGGTGGGTTATCGCCGAGATGATGTGCGTCCGGATTGGCTGTGCCTGACCCCCAGCCAGGTAGGGTCCGGTTTTCAACTGGGGAAGAAGCCGGAAATATGTTCAAAGGGCGCTTAGCTTTCGTCTGATGTCTCCTTGTTGCACATGCCCTACACACACACACAATGACACGCGTACAGGCAGCAGTGGTCGTTCAAGCCGTGGTATTCGCTACGGTGGTGTTCATCATGTACTTGAGCTGGGCATACGGCGCGATGATGAGTCGTAACTCGCTCAATGTTGACACCTACACGGGGAAACAGCCCAGCTTCAAAGACAGGGTGGGCGTGGCATTTACTCACTGGTAAGCTGCGTGGGAAAGGTTGAACCGAGGTTGGAGCGTCGACGACACCTTCTTCGTGCGTGTACTTCGTAACACAGAGTGCCAGTTTTTTTGTGCAAACGGGGCTTCGAGAAAGAGTACTATTTGCCCCGAGGAGCTGGGTGTACGGTCATCTTGTGTGGTGCTTGACAAGAGAGTGCTTGACAAGAGGCCGCGAGGATGCGAAAACAAGGCTTGCGGTTGCTGCATCCAGCTCGTTTGCCACACGCGTGGATTGTTTCCCTCCGAGTCAGGCGGAAGGAAGGAAGAAAGGAAGGAATATTATAGCACACCGCAGGTCGATTTCAACAGGTTTTAATGCGTAACCTGTTCACTGTGCACTACGATGTCGTTATTGAATCAAGCACACTGGTGCCTCCGTTGGTTTCACGTAGTACCGTAGGTTGCCTATGATGGATGCGTAACATCACGTACTCCTGATAGGTTTTCGGAAAGCTCTCGATGAGATGGTTCCAACGCTGCCATTTTCGGCACTGTCATTGCTCGTTCTGCCTAGTAGTCGAGCTGTGAAAATTGGCGCAGGGGGTGTGATATCCTAGCATATGCAACCTACGGTAAAACTTGTCCGTCATGTTTCCCAGCATGATGACCGCCAGACGAGCAAGACGAGAAGAGCGTGTGCTCCTGACATGCATGCATGTGTGAGTGCTCGATAGGGCGATACTGTAACCACCCACCAACTTTTCGTGCCGTAAGTCCTCAGGCAACCCATGGTCGAACGATCTACGCCAAGACCACGCGAGCGTGTTTTACTCACTGCACTCTGTTTACCGTAACAACCAAAACCTTGAATCGATTTTGTGTTTTCGGTCTCCCGTCAGGATGGCAGCCGGCTTGGGCGCTGCTTCCTCGCGTCACACCCCAAGCGACCCCGTCCCGCTCGAGGCGATGCCCTCGTCGTTCGTGGACAAGCTCAAGGTCAACCACGACTCGACCTCGGCGGCGGCTATCTCTCTCAGGGGCGGCGCAGCTGGCGGCGGTGGCACCCCCCGCCTGGCGATCCGATCTTCCCGCGGGGGGACGATCTTCGTGGGCACCATCAGGATGGGGTTCGGGCACCACCGAATCGCGTACGCGGCTAGCTCGTGGGGGCTGGATGCCGGGATGGGGACATACTTCCACGACCTGCTCAACATCAAGTCGAGGGAGGCAGGGATCATCAAGAAGGCAGACGGGTGAGCGTCAAGCTTCATGTACGGCCTCCGCATTTTGGTGTGGGGTGTCGTGCGAGAGTGTTGGGCGGGAGAGAGACTTCACCGGCCGCAAGGTTTAGAGTTAGGGTAAGGGTTGGTTGCTTCGTTTTTGCGGGCGGTTTCCTCATCGGCTTTGCTTGGTTCGGTCGAACCGGTGTTCCTTGCACGGGTACAGCAGTAGTAGCTCATCAAACCAGGTATCCAGATTTTCGGCCCGAGCCTCCCGGTCTTGTCGCCGGCATTGCTGTGTGTCTTTTGTCTTGCCTTCTCGAAACCTGAAGAACAGGACGAACAGGGTTTGGAGTCCAAAGCTTTTCACTTGTCGTTTGTAGAGTTTCCAAGCAAAGCCTTTGTCCCCACGTCCCCAAGTGCGTCTGTTTGCCGCCACGTGCGTTAGGCTTTTCACACTTGGTACCTCTGTCTCGATCCCGCCTTTCCCAGGTTGTACAGCTACTGTTCTCGTCTTGCGTCGGAGTTGGGCGGTGTGGCGGAAAAGATGTGGGGGGCAATGACTCTCTCCGGTGACGAGAACTCTCTGAGGTGTGTACAAGTAGCAAGACTTTGCGTGCTGCGTATTGCCCTTTCTTTGACCGCTGGCTTCGGTGGCCGGGTTCTGCTGCTGCTAGTCTACGTAGTCATGCGGGGCCCAAAGCAAACTTGTGCTGTGTCGAGAGAGAAAGAAGGACTGCTTAACGCCGGCCATGTTGTTGTTGTCGCCTGTTCTTGATTTTCTTTGCTTCATTTCATTTCATGCAGGCTGTCGTTCCTGATTGTTTGTCACTCTGTGGCTGCTGATGTCTACTCTGTCGAGCCAAGCAGCCTTTGGGCCGGCAAAATGCCTCGAGTACAACATAGTTGGTAGTTTTACGTGGATAACGTCACTCCTAGTTTGATCGCTCGCGCTCGGGATTCCGAAACAAGAGGTGTATGCAAGCGAAAATCGTTCGAGTAGCAGTCTTTCTGTCTGTGTTGTTTTCCCGACTCTTTTCAACAACGATGGCCACGGGTAAAACAAGTTGAATCGAATGTGCTGCTCGCCTAAGGGAGCGAATGGCACCTTTTTTTCCCGCCGGCGCCCTTCAGGCTAGGCCCGTATTTCACCCCTGCCAACATCACTCAAGGCCGCAATGGTGTCAATAGCATGTGCGTGTTGTATGGTTTCTCGGTCTTGCAGGAATTCGTGGCAGATGGCGGAAGAGCTCAAGCCTCTGATGATGGAGCTCGACAAGGACGTCCCTGTGATCACCTCGCACTCGCTCGTCGGCATGACAGCCGTCGCCTGCGGCTTCAAGTGAGAGTGTGAAAGAGAGATGGAGAGATCACGATGTTTATGTACTTGAGTCACCATGCATTTCTTGTTACACGATGTTGTGTCGGTCCCTATCCTAACGGACACGACCGACTTCAAGCCGCTACAGGGGTAAATCTGACATTTTGCTATCCTCTTACACCGTTTTCAGATCCTCTTCCCAGCCTACCGCAGAGCGCAAACATGTGTTCCAGGGTGATGGGGCAGTACTGAATGCTGTGGGTTGTCTTTATTAGAATTTCAAGAGTCACTCCAGCGACAGGCTGTGCGAAAGAAACAAAACGGCGTTACGGAGTCTAACACGTCCTATGGCAGGCAACCAGCTGCGTCCAATCGCCGGGCAATCCCTCAGAAAAACTCCAACAAAAGACGTGTGTAGTCCTCCTGTGGTCGATTCACGGGGCTGTTTGCATGGGATAACCTAAATACTGTAGTACAGCTGCCTTGGCTTTCATGCCAAGCTCTCCCGCGTACTGTCCCCACAAACGTACTTGAAGAATCGCTCATGCTTCTTTGTTGTGTCGTTCCAATCTAACGCTAACGCCGTGGCCACGCCTACCGCTCAACGTTCTCCGGGCGATCAGGCACGTGATCAACCTAGTTATCGATAACTGGGCCCAGTGGTTCGTGGTGGTGCCGGGGGCCATCAATCTGGTGCAGGGGCCTTCCAACTACGAGGCGCTTCTTCGGATGGGAGTTCCTCCTGACCAGGTTGGGGTACACGACGGGGGGGGGGCAGGGGTACATCGGCTCAACCGCTCTATTTGATCTATAAGGACCATTCGGATCAAACGTTAAGTAGCCCGATGATCTCGACATGCTCGGGCAGAGTGGTGTAGGACTGAAGCCCTCCGATGATAAGCAGAGGATGGCTCAAGGGGGAGTCGGTTGCCCAAACCGAGGCTGACCAGATGGGTGCTTACCTTAGTAGTAGTTGGATCAACTCGGCCTATTTCGTGCTTCGGCGCGCTCTTTACTTTGGTGTGTGTTGCTGGAGGCCGTGGTGAGGATGGAGCTCTTGCTGTGTAGATACGGGGTCGTTTGCGACATGCCACCTACTGGAGTGCATATCTAAGTTGAACAGCGTGCAAACAACACCTGTGCTTGTGTGTTAGGTAGGGCTTACCCGGCACCTGGATTTCGCTTCTTCGGGCATGAGTACGCTGTCAAGATGGATGCGCTCTCGTCTGTCTTTTACCGGGAAAGACGCTTTGCATCCAGTTTTGCCAAATGCGTTGCCATGTCATGTCTGACGACGCCCTATCACGGTTCATATCCCGTGTCGTGTGCCGGGCGTTGGTGTCGCTGTGTCTTGCATAGGTCCGCTTGGCTGGCCACTGGGTTCCCAAGGGCGTCCACGAGACTATCGACCAGGACTGCAGGTATAAATAGCTCAACTCAACTCAACAAGATGCCCCATGCTCCGCTGAATCATTCAACAACATCACACACGTTGTACCATTCAAACGCGCACCGTACGATATCAAACAAGTTGTCTATTAAAGTGCGGCTATGGTGAGTCGTATTATTTGTAGCTGCCAGCCGCCGCCGCCGCCGCCGCCGCCGCCAGTCTGGTGCGTGCAACTGTGAATTTTCGTTCGGGGTAGCCCGCGAGTGTCAATGATTGAAAAACTATCATCGAACTTCTGCCTGCGCCGTCCAAGGTGAGAATAGGCTGTCGTTCTTTACCCCGATCAAGGCATCGAGATTCCGACATACCGACGCATGCGATGATGCTGGCTTCGTCTTGGCCATGTCAGGTCACGGATTGCGCGCGCCTCCTCGGGCGTGAGCGCGCGGCGCCTGCTGGTGCCTGTTGGAGGTGCCGGCGCCCAGAGGAAGTTCGTTTCAGGTATGGAGCATACGCTTCTTGTATGTTGATACGCCGGGCGTTGGTGCGTAAAAATTTGTCACGTACTAATACAACGCCATGTTGAGAAAATGACCGGTCCCTTTAAAACCGGTGATCATGGCAGACCCCTTCAATTTCCATTAGTTATATTCCGCGCCGAGTTTTAACACAATCGGATCAGTTATTGCATGACTGTGTGTGCCGTTCCACAGGCTTGATTGAGTCAAGGCCGACACGAATGGTTGAACGATTTGCCGCGAACAGTAGCAGCCAGTGGCGAACTGTGCTTCGGCAGATCGATATCCTTTCGCCCAACACCCCGCTCTGAATGGGTAATTAGGTTGTACCAGCAACGAGAGTAGGTTGTCTGCTGGTACCTCGCCCCTTGTCTGCCTATCCCACTCGCGTCCCGCCTTCCCACCTCTGTATGCATCAGGACCTCCAAGTATGAGAGGTTCATTCACCATCGACGACAGAAGGCCGAACACTTGTCCCTCAAACACCAAGAATTGTGTGGCCCACGGTTGGCTTGTACGCAACACTCACACAAACCCAAAGATGATTGCCGTATCTCTGCATGGTGTTACAAAGCTCGCCACGAAATGACACGACAGGCTTCGTTCGCAACTTGGTGGAGCCGCTGAAGGATGGCCGGGTGAGGCTGCTGCTCAACGCTGGAGACCACGCTAGCATGCAGAAGTCCCTCAAGAAGTGCTTGGAGGAACTAGGAATCGGTTTCAAGGTGATTGGCCCGCCTTCCTGCCTTGCTTGCACTGCTGTGTCCCCTTTTGGGAGTGCTTCACGAGGGGATGAGCTCCTTCAATTTGTTATGTTGCTTGAAAGTAGCAGCAGCAACGAGGTAGGGCCAGCAACAAAGACAAAACACGCTGAGACAGCAGAGCAATTAGCTCAAACGCAGAACAGTTATATTGGGGATGCAAACCAGTGTTGGAGATGCGTGGAATGGGACCACTACCGTTATGACAAGAACAATCAAGACGGGTGCGGAAACGGCTCCTGTTGCTAGAGATGACCTTTCCCGGCATCCGATGCTGTGCCGGCCTCTTGTCCCTTGTCTTGGTGCACCAGGTGATAGGCAATGGATAGAGTTCCCTTCGCAATAGTGACCTTAGAGCACAATATTATTCACTCATTTCTCTTGGCCCCGGTGTTGTCTGTCAGTTGTTTTCGCGCTTCATCGTGATTCGTCTGTTGTTCGGCCATGATAGAACCTCATACTCAATTTCTCGTGATCAGGTAATCAGCGATTTCGATGAGATGAAGGCTCTCATCGCACGCTTGCACCTGTCGATTGAAGAGGGAGAGGATGATGACAGCGGAGCCTTCATGAAGAGGTCAGTTCTTTATGTTGTACCATCTCTTCGAATGCATTGCATGGTTCTTGTCGTTTGCGTAGTGGTGGTATGCGTATGTATGGCCATGAGCGTAAGACGGCTCCTGCAACGCATTGATGGGACTAGACATCTCGCCACGACTGTAACGCTGTTGAACTGTTTCATACCGCTTGCCTGTTCACACACATCGTGTATGTAGCCTCGTGTGTATGCTTTTGTATTGCAAAACGAATACGATGGTGGCTTTTGCCTCGAAATGGGTGCACGTCCAACCGCAGTCGCTGTGCGACGATGTAATAGTATGCACTGGTGTAGGGCTGCTCGATGCAAATGTTTGGGAAACTGGTAGGGCGTTTTCGACGAACGATTTGCCCACGAGCGCTGTTTTATGGAGTGCACCGACCAAACTCTTTGGGACCGCACATGACACGTGACAGGGTGCTCGCTGCAGAGGAAGGACTCCCCCCTGTCATCATGTTCGCCTTTGACGACTATTTCCCGGCGGTGGCGGCTACCGACCTTCTGGTGAGGTCTGTTCTGAGGAACGGTCTTGATATTTCTCCAGCCTCTGTCATAAGAAGCTCCGCAAAATCGATGCCCCGCCTGCGGGGCTGCTCACCCATCCGGGCCGTGTGGAAAGGGACTGTATGTACTGTATCATGGGATTGCTATATGTTGTGTGGCCAATCAAATCGCTCGGGTTCGTCCGGCTGTTCAGTGCATTTGTTGGTGTGGAGTTGTTCCGTAAAGGAAACTAGTATCCAGACGCGTGCGGTATCGGTCCGATGTGCAATTGTTCCGCTAATTAGTCGCTAGTGTGTCATCCAGGGTGATTGGAAGTCAGACTTCTTCGCGTGTCAACGTTTGTTAGGATCATGGAATTGACCTGCCCTTTTGGCCGTAGCGGTGCGCTGAACTAGCCCACGCATGGTATGCAGGACAGCGACATGTGTCTTCTCACCGAAATACCAACGTGATATACTCCGTGCACAGGCTAAAGCATGCTTTAGGAGAGTGATTAACGCGATCGACGATGTGTCGACGTGTGTTGATTCAGGTGCCAGTGGCTGACATTTTGTGCTGCAAGCCGTCCGAGTTGGCGTTCTACCCGCTGCCCAAGCTCATGATCCGCAGGGTGGGGGACCATGAAGCTCACTCGGCAACGAGAGCGGTAAGATGGCTTTTTTTTTGTAGCAATATTTCCCTCCGTTTGGAAATATAGTGGAAAGTGGGATATTCATGTTTGAATTCGAATGGTCCATATATTTCAGACAGGGTATACTAGTATTCCTCTTGGGCGGTGCTTGTGGAAAGAAAATGTTGCCTTGATTGTACCGGTGTTTCTTCCTGCTGTCTAACTATCTAACGTGCTCAATATACCGTACACCTCAAGTTGACTGGTCTACCCGGTTGATCACCATGGCATCATGTAGCGGAGTCGTTCGCCAGCATAGAAGTGCTCAAACGTATCTTGATGCACGTTCAAGTGACTGAATCGACCTGGTGTTGATCCACTTGTCCGGCGCACGCGTCCAACTTTTTGTTTTTTCGTCAGGCGGAGATTGGGGATGGGACGCCGGAGGTTCGCACACTGGAGGTTAGCGTTTCGGTTTCATGATAGGCGTTAAGACTACAATATGTGCTTGCTTTGTTCGCTGTTTAAGACTGTCGCTCAAGTCACATATCCCTGCTTTCTTGGCGGAAGAAGCCGAAGGTTGCCGGTACAGCAGTAACTAATACGGTGACAGGAATGGCACGTGCCATCTTGCTTTGTGCGGGCCAGGTATATACCTGCAGTGCTGCGGTAATTATGTTCTCGTTCATTGCGGGAACGCAAATTATCTGTTCAACGTCCAACCTCACTCCTCCTTCGTCAACCCCCTTACATGCACCTCATTTCCGTTGCCAATGTGTACCATTGGCGTGTGACACGCAGTCCGCCGCGCACTACGTGGAGATGCTCTGCTCGAAGGAGCGCCCGGACCTGTTCGTCAGCATGAACCAGCAGATCATCAAGAACCTCAGCATCGGCATCTATGACGGCTGCAAGGTTGCTGTTGAGCTAGCCGCGGAACTGGCTAAGCTCTGAGGCTGCGATGCGATATGTAGATCGTATCCTAATGTGGAATTTCTTCGGGGAACGACGCGCCTCTGTCTGGCCAGGCAGGCAGCTTTATTCTTAATCTCGTGCGCGGTCTTGTTAGTAAAACCATGGATGCTGATCCACGGGTTGTCATATATTCTGTGTTGCGTGGCTATCGTATTATTTGTTGTCACGTTGGAAGCCGTTTTGTTTGGGGAAGGTGGGCGTGTGGCGTAACTAGAATGGTTCTGAACGACCCTGTTCTAGTGTCACCCCACTCTCATGCCGGATTTCTCCGCCTAAATACAGGCAAGGGAAAATATATTTGAAGATTGCGACGGTGGGAGCGCGTGATCGCCCAAACCAACCTCTTCAACATGCGGGGGTTGTCCAGTAGATATACTCTAGAACGAAAGCTCTTCAAGTTTTCAGCGTCGTCAACTCACTGCTGTAAACACGCAAGAGCTCGAATTGGGGGAGAAGCATGACAATGATTTTGAGTGCAATAGACTAATGCGTTCAAGGGAACTCGGCCTGGTTGTTGACAACCCTGTACAAGAGAAGACTACCAGGGTTGCATGCAGTCAGTCGGGCGTGGGGATCAGTGGTGTGTGATAATGCATCGTCACTGCTGCTGTACAGCGCGAGCTTGTGTTTGTACGGTCTGGTGACCTCGCGTGACAGGGGAAGAAAATCGCTCACCCCCTGCTATTTGAACCGTTGAATGAAGCAGAGGGAACAAACTGAACTCCCGGTTCGAGATGACGTGCAATCGGCCGGCGGTGGCCTATTCGCGCCTAGATATTTATGTAGATGTGCCGGTGGGGTCGTGTGTGTTTCGCGTCTCGAAGATGCGTGCGATCAAAGTGTGTTTCTTAGGTCTTCGTGGGCCAGGAACAGCAGGGAATTCGAACACTGAAAACGGAGACACGCGATATCAGATATCAGAGAGCAGAGCGGGCACGAGCTAATTGGCTAATTGCGCCGCTTCTTTCTCCCTCCAACTATCCCTCTCTCTCTCTCAACTAACTGCAATTCCCTCATCATAGGCTCACCATTCCAACCATAAACCAACACTTTCTCCCTTCTAGTCTCCATCTTATACACTTTTCATGGCCTTAATTGACGGCATCTCAACCAGAACTAATTCCAACCCTCCTCCCAGAGCCATTATTCGCAAGTTCATTCCATCACGCCTCAACATATATACTGCGATTAAACTACCCCAAGTAGGGTTGGCTTATTGCACGACAGAAATCCCGCCGCACATGACCGAGTTGCGTGGGTTCATGGTTCATGGGTTGCTCCCTTGCCCTGTCTCTCCTACAGCTAGCTGTGTACGAAGCAGCAGACAGCATGTAAGCACACACACCTCAGTCCTGACCATAGACTATATATCCAGCTGGCAGTTCCATCATGATTCCCACGGTATTATTACCGGTAGCCGCAGACGCTGTTGCCGGCGCCTGCAGCTCGCGGGAAGAGCTGCTGCACAGGGCGACTACCTCTAGCATGACGGCATTCCAAGACAACCCCATCACCCTGGCTAACCTTTGCGAAGCAAGAAGCAGCGGTGACGCAGACCGCTTCCGATTGTTCTCGTTCGACGAAGGCGTTCAGGAGCTAGCGTCGTTGAAGGATGCCGGGGGTGGGTTGTTGGTAGAGTGCTCGACGGCCGCAGAGGGACGGGATCCCTCAGGCCTGGCAGAGATTTCAAGGAGAACCGGTTTGGGGATTGTGCTGGGCGCTTCGTGCCAACAGGTATGGGTGTTGTATACATGGTGCGGTTCATGCCTTTTGCAGCAGTGCCTAAAATTAGAGGTCCAATCTCCCCCTGTTGCTGAACATAGAGGTCCAATCTCTCCCTGTTGCTGAACCTGTGGTCGTATTTTTGGTAGGGACCGCGGAACAGGTCGTCGACAATCTGTCATTCCAGCGCCGCCCACGATTTCACACCTCAACAACAATAACTCGGGTCACATGCATCGCTTCATATGAAAAGCTGTGCGTCTACTTGCAGTTTTCGACTCTGCTATCTACCGCGCGCGAGCTGGCCTGGTTGAAGTTTAGAGAAAGAACACGCCGTGCCTGCCCCGAAGAAGAATGCAATTAACATGGAGTGTGAGTGTCTAATGGTAGGGCCCCGGCAGAAAGATGTTTCAGCAAGCATGCTGCTGCTCAAATGTTTGCTGCTCTCAAGGCTACAGTAGATCGTATCCGTGTTGCGCCCCATCCCTGTGTGTTCTTGTAAACCTACCAGACCAACGGGACAGCCCAATACGAGGCATCACCAGAAACAATCAGCAAGGAGCTTGAGCACCAGCTTCTGTTCGGGGAACACGGCGCCTCCTCTGCCGCTCCTTCCTTTGCACCTTCCCCTGCTGGCGCTGCCGTGGCGGAATCTGCCAGTGCGCCTGCCAGGATCCAGGCGGGCTTTCTCCTTGTCAAGCTGAGCAGCAGTTGTTGCCGCAGTCCAGCTGCAGTCCGCGTAGAGACGCCAGCAGCGACGGCTACAGCGGGGTCTCCTGCTCAAGACACCCACGGGGGACTTGGGAGAGCCGCCGCAATCGAGCTGGAAGGTGCGGCAATGGCGCAGCAAGCCACGGGAGCACCGCTCATGATAGCATGCTCTCATTTCGTTCGTTGGCCAATGGTGGTGGCCGCCCTGGTGATCGCAACCGCACACTGGGGAAGCTCACAAGACGGCACCGCTGCTGCTGCTGCTGCTGCTACGAGTAGGAAGGTTATCGTGGCAGGGATGCATGGGGGCGTGTCTCAATCTCTCCACCACCAAGCTTCGCTACTGAGCAAAGGCATTGTATTGTGCTTCGACTGTTTCGGGAGGGTGGAGTGGTTGCCTGGGCCGGACTACTACCCTTCGGACGAGGAGAGCGCGGTGCGGATTGCGGAGCTTGTTCGTCAGGGATTCGCAGAGCGGATTATCTTATCGTCGGGAGTGTCAAGGCGCTTTCATCTGTCCAGGTGGGAACCTACCCAGAGACACATGCAGACAGACGTAACGATGCGGTTGATTGCTGGGAAGCTCTTATTACTCTGGCTCAGGAGAAAAATTCGAGTAGCATCTCCTACGCGGTGTGCAAATCAAATATTAAAGTAGGTGTTTGCCCCTTAAGTTGGTGATCGCCCCTCTCTTCGAACACAAGGCGTTCAGAGGCCAATCGGTGCGTAGATGGGCACCACACGTTGTTTTGCGTCTACAGCCTTGTGAGGTCAGACATCTTTGCTACCCTTGCCTACGGTGTCCGTAAGGACCCCCGCTTCCTGCACCTCTTTTCCCCTATGATACGTGCAGCGCTCGCCACCTCCAGCTAGAATTCCTGTAAACGTCAACTTTACAGCATGCAACCACAAGTGCTCCTGTCGGTCACGTGTTCTATGACCTATACTCAACTTCGCACCACCATTGTGTGAACCCCTAATCTCGCGCTTGTTCATGAACCCACCCAAAGATTCGGGGGTTACGGCTACGGCCACGCCTTGCGGACGGTCCCACCACGCCTACTACGACTCGGGGTTAGCGCGAAAGACATCGGGCTTATGACAAGGGATAACATGCTGGGCCTTCTGGACTGGTACACCCCGCCTCCTCCAATAGAGATCCCGAAGGATTACTTGCCGTGCTGTTGGTGCAAGAAGCGCTTCGAACCGGTGGAGGGGGAGTACTTCCATAAGTTTCAGTTCGTGTACTGCAACATCAAGGTGGGCCGCCGCAATAGTTTTAGCACGGCATGGCATGGCGCATTAAACGACGCGAGAGGCCTTTACCCCCAAGCGCTGCGATTTCCTGGAGTTGTACTGCCTTCGTTGAGTTGTATCTGCCGTAGAGCGCCGCAGCAGGCGCGCGACGCGCCGCGTGACATACTGTACCACGTTCTTCCCGACAGTCGCATGCATGGTGTTTTGTGCCAGGTACATATTATTATCTTCTACTGACATTTTTGCTGACTCGAATATCTCGGCCTCCTTTGTACCCACGCGTGTCTTCGAAACTCCCTCCTCTGCCCAAGTGCCTGCGAGCTCATCGAGACACCGGGTTCGATGCTGATGCTGCCGCCAGTAAGTAGGGCGGCGTAGCAAGGGATCGGAATTTCTTCTTGCCACGCCGGTCCTCATTTAGGTGCTGCTGTAAATTGATAGTTGTTCTGGGAATTGTTGCGAATGCGTCCATATTTCCTTCATGTAGTAACAAACAAGGAATGTTTACAGAGCCGTGCGGTCGTCGTGCCGACTACCGCTATAGCACAACAGCTCACTCACGTTGACAACACTGGCATCACAGATATCTTCACCGGCTAATGAGTCAGCTGAAGAAGGTTACCGGAAGTTGCTCCAGGTGGATGTATCATCATCCATCTAGCCCGGAGGATGATGTCCGTTGAAAGAGGCGTGGGTCCATCAGGCGGCGAAACGTAATCGCCGACGCGGCTCTTGGGTTCAGCTTGGCCTCACTCCAGTTTGCGGAGGCACCGTTGAAACCATGCTTTCGCAAGCGACAGCCCATGGGCTCCGCAGTGAGTGGTGCGTCTACGTACGCCGCCGTAGATAACTGCCGGTCATTTTGGGCCGACCGGGTTTCGCAGCACAACGTAAATCGCTCATTGCTCCTCACGCAATGACATCATCAAAGACATGAAATTCGCTCGAAAAGGATATCCGCAGTGGGGGGCGGGCTCCGCTCTCCCTCTTGTTTGTTGGGTCGGCACATCAGACTTTGTGCTTCTTCTGTCTCTCCACGCGCATGAACGATCCCGTACATCCAAAACACGTCGTTTTGTTCGTGTGCGGAATTATGCTCCAGCAGTACCGGCCCGCTGGCAAGAAACACGTGTTTTCGCCGAGGCCCAGTCATACAGTGCCTTACTGCCGCGGCGATGCGCGCTGATTTCTGCGTCCCAATTCCTTACTTTCGAAGGAGAACATTGCAAGCAAGCTATGTTTTATTTTCACCGTTCCTTATTTGCCCGCCATGGATATCGATTCCATTGAACGCGAAGCCTGCATTATCCACTGTCGTTGCTTGTGGCATGTCTGCCGGTACTACTGGACTAGTCTGTATGTAGACTTGTACAAGGTACTGCAGTAAATATACCATCGTTTACCATCGTTCGAGAGGGCGGACGAAACTCACTCGTCGTGGTCCCGAACATTATGTATGTACAACCCGTTGTTGTTGTTGTTGCGAACGTAGGGGATCCACCCCCTGTCACCCTGCTGGAGTGCCACCGACTCCTCGCAACCGTCGATTGGCCGGTCAAAGCCTCATGTCCCTACGGCTTGTCTCACCCTCGTCGCAGCATCTAGAGGCATCTTCAAGCTGATGGTGATGCTTTCACCGTATGCCAACAACACGGTGACAAATGTTGTGCAGCCGAAGCCCGATGCCTGATTGATGTCTCCAAGGAACAGCCAACCCCCAACTATGCCTCGAGAACACACGGCGCTTAGGCTTGTACAACGCGCGGTCTAGCTTCGCTGGAGGGGGCTCGTGAAGACTCAGTCGGTCCGGAAGCTGCTTCGTAATGAATGGTGTCCATCACGGGCGAGGTCATCATCATCATCGCTGTCGAGATTAGACGAAGGGGTCAAAGGCCGTTTCTTTTTCTTCGTCCAACCCCACATCCGTGCGTTTCGTGTCATTGATGAGAGGTCGGTAAATGTGCGATTTCTTACAGCAATACTCCATTTCTCAATAACGGGCAGGCCAAATTACTTGTGTGTACGAAGGACGGCACAACATGATGTGCGGTAGGTAGAGGTAGGTATGTTATTTCTTGTTCGCGATCGCACACAATTTCGGTTGTAGACTTTGCCTCTTTTCTGGAGGTAGGTGTATTGTCTATTATTGCTAAAAATGCGGTGGACTGTCAACGTTGTACATGATCCATCCGTCGTTTTGGTTGTAAACCAGAGTATGGGCATTCTGGAACTAGATGTCTCTGTCTTGAACAACTGCTGCTGTAGTCGGCTTCTTTAGCACTGCGGCAGTCTACAACAGATGTCTACAGCACAGCAGTCTGCCGAGGCTCGATTTTGTTTGTTGTAGCTTGGTGACAAAACGGACTGTCACGAAGAGCGTCAACACGCAGATGTATTTTTTCGTATTATTGCCTCTCAGAGAAAGAGGAGGGAGACGAAGGGAGGGGCGTGGCTCAGCGAATACGAGGGTCTGTCCCCGGTTGGTGAGGAAAATGTGAAACGAGCGTGGACCCCGCCTTGTCAAAATGTTGTAAGGCGTGCAGCGTTGTATGTGTAGGTGGTAGGCAGAGAGGCAGAGGCAGCACTGCAGCACTGCGGGCAGCAGGCAGCAGGCAGCATGAAATAGCGAAAAAACGGGCTGATCAGACGAACAGGTTATCGAGATTGCTGATTGGCCGAGCCTGACTGGTCATCGTCTCTCGTGCGGGGCCCCCTCGATTGCTCTAAGTAGCAACGTAGCAACGACACGTGGGCGTCCTGAGGCTGTGCTCGATTGCCTTCCGCACGCGCTGTGGGTAGCCTACGAGCAGTGACCAACCTCTTGGGATGCAGGGGAAGACGGGCATGGAGGCCAGAGTAAGAGTACACCCTCAACATCCGCAACAGGACAAGGCAGCTAAGCATACGTTCATGGTCGGTCTCTGCCTCCTTTGTCACCGTGCTGCGTCGTGGGTACCAGCGCCAGTGCCCTCTGCGGTCTCGAGACCACGGTATGGGCGCAGACCCAATGTTGGCGCCGGTGGCAGAATGTGGCTAACTGCCTCTCCAGTCATTGATTCGGTGAGCGGCTTGGGTGCATGACACTGCCATTGACCTGCATTTCTACCTCATACGTGAGCAAGAGTCCTGCTGTAGACTCATAAAACCAGCGGTGGAAATTTGCTGTAACCACACGTCGTGACGCGGTACGTATTTAGTCTACATGAGAGCTGCGGAGCTTCGAGTAGGAATTGCTTACTCCGTATCTTGGTGATGTGTAGCTCCTTGCTGCATGAACCAACGAAATGCTCCATGTCAACAAGGCACATCGCCATCGCTCTGCGGCTTTCCACGCAAATACTTCGTGTATTTTTTTACCACCATGAAGAATTTGACTGCTGCTGCGGACTGCTGTTACTTCAGTACTGCTCGAAACGTATGTAGGAATAGAGAATAGAGGACGACGTGGACTTCTACGACACATGAGTTACATGTACGAGACACAGACGTGAGGTAGGTCGACAAACACACGCTCGTTCGAAGTTCAAAATTGTCTTTTTTGACAACAGAACCGTTCTGCATATGCTACTCTGTCGGGTCTTTCCGGCGGAGTACCACATTCGACACACACGCGCTCGCGCACGTGTACAAGTAGTACATAACAAGGACAATGATTGCATGCATTTATGTAGGGTTATGCAGGAAAACTACGCGCAACCCTGCGCGCCGAGGCACCTCTCGTTTGGGAACACACAACACAAACACATCTGCACGTTTTCATTGGTCAGCCGGTTTGCGCGACCGATGCTAAAAGTAAAGACACAACAAACGGCGTGCGGAAGCCGACGCCCGAGTGTGCCTGCAAGTGCGTGATACTTCCACAACAACAAACCCTACGCACTGCTGTTGTCTGACGGTTAACACGTTTCCGCTGCCTTAAACCGAGCACCTGTTCTATTTTGCCAAGTCGATACTTGTCGTCATGTCACCAGGGAGCACTCGCCCCTGAAAACGCGGAATATCTACCCCAGATGCCCCAGGTCCCATGCCTAGCAACGTGGGGCGATATGTTTTCTCTGTGTGCGGAAGTCCATATCCGGACGTTTCGAATTTACCAGTACAGCACCGGTAGCTTTCGACCTTCAAAGGTGGCACGACGTCTGCACCAAACGCGCTGAGGCCAGTCTACAGTACTTGTACATGATGATGAGCAAGGACAAGTGCGGCATCATGGACCAACTCTCAACGTTTTTTATCTACAAGGACAACGTTGCGGATTGGAGCCCTCCCCGTTCTCTAACCCCCGTTGAAGATGAAGCTCTCTAACCAGTTGGTAGTTAACTTTGCTCGGAGCTCGGGTAGTCACGCGTCCCCTGGACGGTCAAAAGCTTCGATTACCCCATACCCCCGAGATCGACTCGCCTCTAAGGAATGATCTCTCCAAGACGCTGCTTTAACTCTCCAATCCCGCCATTATTTTTCAGTCTAACGGAGTGTGCGGTCGCTCGCGCCTTGTTCGGTACTGTGGAGTATACTATACCCCATCGGGGGTGGTGTTCGTGGTTGCCAGCCTGCAAGCAACCGTCCTGATGCAACCACACACACTTGATACATCTCTGGCTCTCATTCGGCATGCACACAGAATGCGCGGTTTCACGCTTTGTGTACCCAACCTGCCGTCCACTCGCAAGCTGTGTCCTGGAAAATTCTGACTGTTGTCCGGCCTTCCCCTTCACCACCGTCACACTACGCCGCACCTCCGGGGTCCCCTCGCCCACCCGCTACTGCTTTTGATACCTCAGCCCCGAATAGCAGACATGGCATGGCCTGCACAAATGGTGGTTGAACCAGGAGACGAGATCTCGGGTCTGCCTGAAGAGGGGAACGGCCAACCAGCACCAACGGGCACCAGAACAGGACCGGCTTCTTCCCTGGAGAACCAGGAGGGCAGGGGGCAGCAGGGGTTCGAGGGTCCCGAGAAGACTCTTGAGATCGAGTTCGAGCCGGACGTTGGGCACGAGGAAGGTCTCAGGGCCATCAGGAGGGAGCAGTGGGATGCCATACTGGAGCAGGTGCGCGCTCTGCAGCTTCGTGTTGTTCTAGACGTGGGAGGTTGAGGTTGCCACCTTCGAGGGTACTCGGTTCCAAACCATCGAGGATAGTAGGTGTTTTGAGAATTGAAACAGTCCAAACTTGAGACAAGGGTTAACGATCTCCGTAGAACAGCGTGTGGTACGCCGGCGATATCTGTCATCAACACATCGCTACCATCCTCGTCCTGTCTGTTGCGGTGAGACAATGTGACTTTGTGCCGTACGTCATCCGCATGTTGATACTCGACACCCAGTTCCCCACAGCAGCAGTATTCTACGAAAACTACATGTACCGCAGGTGACACAAGATAACACACCCCCTGGACCGATTTTCAAAGCTTGATTACTCCACGACGAAGAGGATGTATGAATCAAACGATATGTTATCGGAAAGCTCTCGACGAGACGGTTCCAACGCCGCCATTTTCGCCAACCCCAATATTTCTGCCGTGGGGAAATCGAGCGTTGAAAATCGCCTCAGGGGGTGTGATACCTTGTGTCACCTACCTCATGCATTTCACCCACGTGCAGATCCGGCCGCGCATACGAAGGCGCCCGCTGAACTTATTCACTCCCTCGAGCAAGTTATGGCTTAGTCCGAGTGTCCTCTTCAGATCTCTGCTGTCTACGATTTATAATATTTTGAGTACATACGTGTGGTACATTTTGAGGTGGGGAACTTAGTGCCACAAGTGTTATGTATCTTCGTGAAATCGGTAAGTTTCTCCGGCTTTCGTCAATCGATAGTTATAACTCCACCGGTTTTGAGGTTTGGAGCTCCAGTGAAGAGTACAAATGTCTCGGCGAGGGAGGTCATTTTTTTTCTGCCCTCTTTGCCGTATTATTAGTGACTTTTCGAGCAACATTCTCATGTTCCCAGCATGCATCGTGATAGCACAATTTGACATGTCGTCGTGTTTTGGGGTACAGGGAGGGCGTTTGGTCGACGCTGATATGCGTTTATCATACTAACTGCTCAGACTTTGCTGCTGCTGTGAGCACAGGCGCAGTGCCACATCCTGCACCAGCGAGGAAACGACCACTTCGACTCGTACGTGCTGTCGGAGAGCAGCCTCTTCGTTTACAAGAGCAAGCTCGTGCTCAAGACCTGTGGCACCACCACCCTCCTAAGGTTGGTTGGTTGGTCGAGGGAGAACAGTAGGCACCGGTCAAGAATTGCGAGGAAAAAATCTTTCTTCTTCGAGAAGTTTGGTGGTGTCGTTTCGTTCTAGTTGTTGTGCATGCGATAGACTGCCGGAGGGCTTGTTGCGCAAAGCCGTACGTGAAAGGAACTCCAGATGTCCCGTCAGCTTTCGTAGTGCCATTCATCGCTGCGTGTGGTCGTGTCTTGCAAGACCCCAACGGCTCGAGTATGAGTTGGACATTCTTGTTTCGGTGGCGTGGCTCCTCCATCTAGGTCGTGTATTCCTGTTGCTTCACGGCGTTGCTCCTCCTTCTCCTTGGCCTGCGATTTCTGGAAGAGATCCAAAACCGACTCCTAGTTTGATACTCTATTCTAGGAGTTGGAAGCGTCGAATCTGGGCAACCTGGATTCAAGTAGCCTCCCATGTGTCTTGACGAGCGAGGCAGATGCGACCTAGGACACGCTGCAAGATGTTTTATTTGACGGCTGCCAGTCCTGCCGGGATGACGTGGGCCACACTGTACTCGCTTAGGACTCACTGTCCATGCGCGTACCGTATGTACCCACTGTGTTTCAACTGCTCTCTACATCGATATTTTTTTCCGTTTCTCGTGTTTCGTCCCATGGTTTTTCCTTCTTCAACACGTGCTGTTTTGACTGTTTCATGATTCTCTTCCACCGTTACCCCTCGCCCGTGCCGCTTATTTTCTTTGCGCGTGTTGTGCTTCTTCTCGAATGCGACGTCACCCAGGTGTCTACCGCTACTGACGGTGGTATCGAAGAACTACGGGCTGAACCTGGAGTGGATAGGGTACTCGAGGAAGAACTTCACGTTTCCAACGGATCAGGTGCGTTCCTACGCTTTCCAACGGATCCGCGTTGTGATCTTTTGTTGGTTATAGTGCTCCCGCTCGCCTGCGGGAACGATGAGGTTACGGTTGGCTATGTTCCCATTGCACTGATTTTCTTGGCATTGGGGGGGACTTGGGCCAAAAGGGGAATTTCGTCAACAGACACAGAACTAGGTGGCTACGATTTGTGACTTCTCGTATCGTTGCCCTGGTGGTGTTCGAGGAACTGTATTGAAGCGGCAGTTGTCGCCACCGTGTGGTGGCTGCTGTGCTTGTGTAGTCGATCGGTTAAGTAATGACGAACGCACGCGTTGGCTTTACCAGCTCCCAGGTATGCTATTATCGACCAATTGTTTTACTCGCAACCCTCCCGTGCCTCTGTAATTGTCCCGTCCCGCTTAACTACCAATATACGTTTTGTCCGCACGCGGACTGGTAGACCTACCCGCACACCTCATTCGCGGAAGAGGTGGATTTCCTTCAGGGGATGTTCTCGGGCTCTGCCTACGTGCACGGGCCTTTGAACAGCGACCACTGGTACACGTATGTGGCCGACGACTGCAAGAAGTCAACCAATGCGGCTGCCGACAGGACCCTGAACATGATGATGTACGACCTGGAGCCGGAGGTGGCTCAAAACTTCTACAAGACGGACAAAGTGGGTAGTGGCCTGGCGTGCCGCTGCTGTTGTTGCCTTCGTTTTTTTTAGCTTTTTCTGTCATCATGGAGACAGCGACGACCTTTTCTCGAAAACAGCCCTGCAAGGAGACGTTTGATTCGCGGGCTTAACCTTGTCTTGTCTTGCCTTGACGTGACTCGACAGATCCAAACCGGCGAAGACGTGTCGTCGCGATCAGGAATAAAGAGCGTGCTGCCAAACGCAGCCTTGCAGGACCACCTGTTCGAGCCGTGCGGGTACAGCATGAACGCGCTCGAAGGCCAAGCTTACTACACCGTTCACGTGAGCTCAGCAGTTGGTTGGGCGGGCGGGTTTTAGGGGCGGGGTGGCGGTCAACTACTGGTGTGTTGATGTTTACGTCAAGGCATGGAACAACCGTGGGACTCGATTGTTGCGGTATGTACGCGCATGTCTTATGTCGGGGTTCCGGGCGCCTGAGCAAGTCAGCTAGTTACGCATTCGTTCAAGCATTGCGCGTACTTCGGCCGCGGTCGTGAGGTGTATGATACCAGCAGTTGGTTTCGTTCGTTCGGTTGCGATATCTTGGTGCTGCTGCCGCATGTCGAGTCAAAACTGTGACTACGACACCATCATGTCGTCAAAGGGCGATGCTGTGAGGTAAACTGGTCATGGTTGTTATTTTCGTGTTCCTCGTGTGTTTTGCTCCACCTTTCTTGCCTGAGACCCTTGGGTGTGGCGATGCTTTCGAAGAGACCAAACGTTTGCAATTTTGAAACCAATCCCACGAGTCACCCCAATTTTGTAACTTGGAAGTGGACGGGTCAAGCACGACCACTTTGCGTCTCTGGTGGTGGTGTATTTCGTCATAATGAGACGGGGAAAAGCTGCTGGAGGTCGACATGACTGAAGCGAGGTACAGTGTGAGGTGCGCCCTCGCCGGCACCGCCGCTGCTAGCACCCACCCACCCTCCCGCCCGTATGGTGTCTACCTGCCCGGACGCCTGGCTGACTTGTCCTGCTGCACCTCGTGTCCACCTCGCGTCACCTCGCTCTCTGGGCTAGGACCTACCCTGACCAAAACACCATGTACTTATTGTGACAATCAACGTTTCGAAGGTGACCCCTGAGCCCGACTTCAGCTACGCCTCCTTCGAGACGAACGTGCGCTTGCCGGACTACGATGCCCTCGTGAGAGGGGTTTTGGAGGTGTTTCGACCAAGGAAGTTCACCATGACACTTTTCGGGGAAGATTCGGGGATAGAGGACATCAAACAGGTACACACGGTGGGGTCAGGGTCATAGCTCTAGGGCGTTGGTAGTGCACTGGCTAAGGCTTGCAATCCTGGAGATAAGTCTCGTAGTAGCAAGGGATTCGGGAGCGCTGTGTTACCGCCCATCCCACGCACCCATGTATCAATTTTCCCTGGCGTCTCCCCCTTTCCTTTTCCTTCCCTCGCACTTTGGGATGGCAGAGTCCGTTCGACTACTCGGATATCGCCTGCGGTCCCACAAGCGCTAGCTCCACCAGCGCGCGCTACGAGCGAACGCTCAAGACGACCACCAACTTCTCTGGAGACTACTTTAGTCAGATGGGGAACTGGGTGAGGGAACAGTCGGCGGCGGCGGCGGCGACGCCAACATGATCCCAGCCAGCTGTACGAGACCAGCCCGAGGTCTTTGGCGCTGGTATGAGCACTTAACTCTGTAGCCGGTAGTGTAGTAGCCACCTGCGGTTGTCTTGGATGTCAGAGACGGACAGGGGGGAGCTTAACTCGCTCCTGCCCTACAAGTACAAGGTAGGGATCCGAAGGGCGGTGCGATGATAAAATGTTAGTTTCCGTGTGGGCAGCTTCGAAAAAAGGTTACCCGAGCCTAACGGGGTTCCGATAGTTGATCCGACTGAAAGCCTTTCCCAAGCGGTGCTCCGCATGCTTCAAAGTTGCGATGGCGTGAGGGGACGGATTTTTGTCGCATCCCAGTGGTCCATTAGACCTTGATCGTCGTGTGCATGCGGTGAAGGGTGGCAATATAGCTTGGGGTATGTAGGTCCTGCAATCGGTACACTAGCATACCTTTAGAGCCAACTGCCGTGCCTGTCTCAGTTTTGGGGGGGGAGAAAATCCCTCAAGAAGGCGTGCCTGTGTGCGGGAGACACGCATAACCGTTGTTGCATACGCACAGGATGCTTGTACGCCCGGTAGTAGCGATGCCGAACGGCAGCAGTGCTGGTGTTGATGTTTCAAGGGCGACTTCTCTTGAGGTAGAGGACGCTTGCGACTTCGTTGCTGATCACTTGCTGGCCTCTTGAGCCTGCTGGCGCAAGGCTGGCTCTCTAGGGAAGGCGTCTGGTGCGTATCGCCACTCATCTCTCCGTCTTTTTATGATAAGTGTCTGGCCGGGTGGTGTCATGCAGTAAGCAACCTTTGCATTCCCGAAAATTTTGCGCACCACGCGATTGCCTGTGTAAGGGTCGTCTGTGTGTGTGTGTGTGTGTGTGCCTGTTACATTGTTTTGTTTTCCGTGTGCTTTGTTGCTCTTTTCTTCTGTGGCTGGTGCCGAAGGATGATTTGGGAAGTAATTGCGGCTGGAGGTGTCGAGAGAAGTAAAGGACGCGGCACAAGCAGTCATTGTACAAAGACCTGGGTGACACCGGGTAGTTAGAAAAGCACTATAATAGCGCGTTAGGTTGTCAGGCTGAGCTTCGGTGTCGACAACAATAGTAGTGTATCGGCCTTCTATGATCTAACGCGTTATGATAGCGCGTGCCTTGTCTCCGTAGAGAAACTTGGATTTGTCCTCTTTGAGTTGACGTAGGTAGTTGGATGGTCTAGGATGAGCTTTACGGTCTGCACCTGCGGTTGTCTCCTACGAGAGCCTCCTCACGAACTGGCGAACTGGCCGTTCGTAATAATTTAGTGTGTTTCCGTCGATGGGCCGGGTATGTCTGGCGTCGGTATGACCACAACACCTGGCGCTGACTATACGATAGGCAGTAGAGACGAAAGGAAAAGCATAAGGTAGGTGGTGAAGGGCGTGTGATGTTGGTCCCCCTAAGGAGGTAGTAGCCCTCCACTGTCTCATTGAACTCGGCGATACCTCCAGCATTGGCTTCCTTTTTTGTTCATGTGTGCAAGTGCGTGGACATGTGCTACTTGTTCTTGCCGATTATCTCACAATCTATTATGAGTAGTAGTGCGGGGTGGTGATGTTACCAATAATACGCAGAGGAGGGTTGAAAGCCACACACCACACAGAGCACCCGAAAGTCTTCTGAAATTTAATCAGGCCTCTATAGAAAACCACATTTGCAGAATGAATGATGATTGGCCAGGAGACGAGCCGTGGAGACACCTCTTTTGCTTATCACAGGATGGTGGTGCAGAAGAAGCAGGAGGGGAGTATTGCGCGTGAGGGGCAGGTCATTTTTGGATGGGGTACAGGCCTCCATCACTGAACAGTATTATGGTGTGAGATGCTGCGACGTATTTATGGCAGCCGGATGACTACGTACGACGAGAAGATCAATCATTCATCAACGGGGTGAGAGACTTTATTTTGACGAAGAAGAGGAGTCTACAAGCACTACACTCCCGACCCCGCAATTAATTAACCAACGGGGAGGGGGGGTCTGTTCGAGATGACCCGGAGGCGGGTGCCGTAAATGAGGCCTATATACGCGGGGGGTATTTGGTGTACTTCATTTACTACAAGCTGCTTCGGTTGCGAGTTCACTCAACGATGGCCCAATTTTTATTGAAACTGCTGGGGATCGGTGCTAGGTGGTTGGTGCCGGATGGATGTGGTGTGTGCGCCTACACTGACTGACAGAGTCACGCGCAATATTAATTGGAAATGTTTGTTTCGTTTTTGTTTTCGGAGCATCACCACATCATACAACATTTATTTAGCAAGGTGCGCAGTAAATAGTCAAATATAAGCACACGCAGGTGTGGTACACGAGGAGGGCGCGTGTGTACGCTTTTTTTTTTTTGTCTTGCTCAATCACAGCACAGCTCTCCTCCGACCGTACTCCTCATGTTTTTTTTTCGTAAGGTGTCACAACAAATCCATCTCTATCGATAGGATGAATGGGTAGATTCATTTCTACAATAGCGTTCGCGGGGTGCTACCTGTGTTTTTACGATTCCCCAAGTCAGCATTATTGCGAGATGTCTCCCCCTGTGGGTCAAACAGAGGCAGGCTCAACAGACATAGCAGTTCGGTTCGGCGGTGGCCAATTTTGGAAAATGGAAATTTGCCTCTTTAGGTCATCTTCCATAGGTCCGCACGCGAACCCAATTCTGTTGCTTCGGTACTGTACACTTCTACAATGTGAATACATTCATGTACCCCAGTCTATTACCCAATCTTCTCGGAAAAAAAAAAAAGAAGGCTGCCTTCTGTGCTGCGCCCACAACACAACCCTTGAGAGTAATACCCCACAGCAGCACAGTAGGAAGGAAGCCCGCCGCCTTTGCTGCGTCCCCAATGTGCATAGCCAGCAGGGTGTCGGCAATGTTGAGACGCATCGCGAGCTGCAGCTGTAGCTGTGGGGGAGGGTCCAGCAGTGTTGTGGACGAGGAAGAGGACTTTGATCTGGACTTCCCGACGATGTCTCCCAAGCTAACCCTGACTCTGTCCAGGCAGGAGACGAGCAGAGGGGCGGCGTGCTCCGGCTCCGCTAGCGACATGAGCTTGGACTCGCCGTTCCCTCCAATGTCAGCTGAGCGACTGAAGCCGCAGCCCTTCCGGAGAAAGGACCCACCTATGCACTTCCAGGCCAGCGTTCGAGGAGATCGGCAGGAGCTCAACAAGTGGCTGATTTCCGGGGGGGATCCTAACTCGAGAGACGAAGAGGGATGGGCGCTGCTGCACCACGCCAGCGTGAGTGTTGAGTTGTACGCAGCCTTTGGCTGCTGCTGGCTACCAGCACGTGGCCTGTCTGTACGCCGCCTCGCCTGCGACTAAGACGTGCCTTGTGATAGTCGCTCCGTCACGGGTGGGGGGGGAGTTCTCTTCTCTCTTCTGTCATCTGTGTCTCTACAGCAGCAGTAGTAAGCAGAGTGGTCCGTCCCCCGTGTGGGTGCAGACAGCAGTAGAGATGGTGTGAATTTGTTGCTGTGTACCCCTTGCTTTGCAAACCTGACCGGCATCACGCTCTAACCAAAGTCCGAATCGCGCTCTGCCGCTGCAGATGCACGGCAGAGAGGGCTGCGTTGGACTTTTGCTGCGGTATGGCGCGAGGCACGACAGGGTTGCCATTGGAGGACACACAGTGCTTCATCTCGCGAGCGCTAATCGACATTGCGAGGTCGTGAAGAGACTTGTTGAGGCGGGAGGGCGGGTTAACGCCAGGAATTCGCATGGCAACACCCCGGTACATTCTGCAGCTGCCACGGGAACGGTCGAGGTGCTGTCGGTGAGTCTTCTCATTCTGCCGAGCAGCAGCAGCAGCAGCAGCAGCTACTTGTAGCTGCCGTGTTCTCTTTAATACACCGCCGCGGGCTGTGCTGAGCGAAAAGAGGCAGCACACGACCACGGGGAGTTAGGGAGCCGGCGGGGTGTCTTCATATGTTTGATATTCCTGCTGTGACGTACGCTTTTCATACTACCAACATTGAAAGATTCGGCGGGGTGTCTCCCCTGTACAGCCGCGCAGCTCTGAGTTTGGTTGTGCTGCAGCTCTGCGGCAAGTTGGCCATGCCGTGGCATTTCTCTCTGTCGCTGCTGCCGCCGCCTGCTGCTTGTAGCCTGTTGATGTGACGAAGACATGCAGCTCTCAGAAACCGGGGCCCGGCGCGGGCAAGCTGTAGGTAAATGTGCATAAAATTTGAAGATTGATTGGTTTTGTTTGCCAGCTCGCTGAAAAACACCATCGCCCCCCCTCCGCTAGCTCAGAGCATGCACTCAAGTCGTCAGGCGCCCATAGGTTCCCTGCTAGAGAAACAGAGAGCACACAGGCTCTCAGCAGCCACTGCAACCTGACGGCTCCTCAAACGCTGCACAGGGGTTCACAAAACGAACAACTGCTGCACCTGGCACCTCAACCCGATAAGAATCAAAGTTTGGGTCTGCAAAGAATTTTCGGAGAAGGCGCAAGAATCTGCAGAACTGCAGTTGCGTCTGTTGGAAGTTCCCCGAGGCCACACACACCAGATACACACGCCATGTCCCGCATGAATTTCACTCCGAAGAAATTCCGCGTAAAGCTTGTGCTTGCCCAAGCTGCACCAATGGTGGCGTATCTCTTATCGCACCCCGCTCCCCATAGACAATGGCAGCAGTGTGCTTTTTTGCACCCTCCTGCTCTGTATAGCAAGGGCGAGCGATGATAGGCCGGCCACGTTGTGAACAACTCCGTCGACATTTCGCCATCACATCCATATGGGAAGCATTCTTTGGACAGATGACAGAATTCCGGCTGCCAGGCGTCCATAACATGGGACACCCCGTTAATTTGGCCTCTTCGCTTAGTTCGATCTACTCGACTAGAGGCAACGGTTTTGTGGCCTCCGAGCAGCGCATCTATCTCTGTGCAGCTACACCGGCGTCCGTTAGCATGGAAGCAGACAGAAAAATCAAATTTCTAATGCAAATAGCCCGGGAGGGCTGTGGTGGTACCAGCAGTCCACCGACCGCATTTCTTACCAATTGTTGGTGTCTCGTGTTTGTTTTTGAGTCAGTGCAGTCAGTCTTGCGCAGCTTCATGAATGCCATAGATACTCTGCTGTGGACAGGTTGCCGTTTGAGGGACGAGATGGCCTGCTTCAACCAGCGGAACTTGATGTAGTTATATTTCACGGAGTATGGGTGGAACCCACAGTCACAACCATACTTTTTTTTGAAACTACATGTCCCATGTGTACATGCAAGCACAGCAGAGCTGCCCGTTGAGTAATACGCAACATAGCATAGAAAATAGAAAATAGTGGTTTGTACGTTTTTACACAGAACCGTGAGAAACAGAGCCTCTCGGTAGTTGTGCATACGTGTATGCATGCTTGCTTATGCATCAGCACATTAGATTTTGCGAAACAACGTCCCAGCATCCCCGTATGTAGCATATGATATGCGAGTGCATCAATCAACAGCGTATCTCTCTGTCTCCCAGTCATACATGCCGTATCATATGGGCGAGTTGACGCTCCATATGAATTTGCCTGAAGTCTACTACCCAGAGTTTTATGTGATTTTTCGATTTTTCGAGATGTGGGAAAAATATAGGATTTGAGTCAGAGGCACGTTTCGCCAATTTTCTTGTAGGTGCCCCCCCCATCCCTGTCGGGCGATTTCACTGCTATTGTAAATTACCACGAAAAGCCCAGTTTTCAGCCGGTTTCCCTCCACTCACTAAGACTTGGAGCACCTCCGTTTCGACTGCTGTGGTCATATTTCGAACGGGTGCAAGAGTATGGATACTTTCTCAAAGAGAAACATGTCAAGGAATTCATGCTCGTTTGATTATTGGGGTTGCTTCTGATCTGGAATTTCTTACAGCAGCAGTATATTCGCTGGCCCGTGAAGGGATCATCTTAAGTATCACCAACAACCTGGTGTATCATGGAATGGTACACGTTTTGACCAAAATATAGCATAGTACCGACCGTATGTACGTATGCCTGATCTCTTGTGGGTGTGTCATACACGTGCATACCGTTCGGAGGAGGAGGATGAAGGATTACACGCTATGCATATGACAATAATGACCGGGATATCGGCTGCACACCATCGTATTTTAGTCTACCCTGCGCCCACAGGCCAGACTCGTGCACATGTAGAATGCAGAACATGCTGATGCAGACCATCAGACCGACGCCAGTCGAATCGCCGCCTTTTTATGGTAAGTTAGCCTGTGACCACGGGAATCGACCGCGTCAAGCGTTGGATCAGTACGGACATATGAAGGTGTTGGGTAGAGAGAGATCGGAACGGTTTTTAATGTGAAGACAACAACAACAATGACCGCAACGGTCATATTTCCCTGCCCTCGTCGACCAGACAGAGAGACTTAACTACTAACTTTTGTGTTTATATTGTACTGCTGTACACCCATTCTAAGATGGAAGACCCCGCCGTGCCCCTGGTCCCCCATGCGAACCATATTTTCCGCTTAGATACCCCGAATGTGTAGCAAGATAGCTCGTGCGTAGGCTGGCCCTTGCACGTCCTCTGCATTGGCACGTACCTTGATGCGCACTATTTCATATACTACAAGTAGTTCCTGCTTCTCCTAAACGCACAGCAGTAGTTTTTTCCCCAACCTCTTCCCCACCTCAAGCCGCTTCTCCCAGCAACCCGGCAACTTACGTGGAAGTGTCTAACGCCCTCATTAACAACACGCGTTTTCTCTGCGCGTATGTATACGTGTACATACGTCTTCGTACTTTGCTTGGCCGAAACATCCTGACCCTCATCGACGGACAAATACAACTAGGGGGCGGACTTAAAATGCCGGGGTGGAAAATTGGATAGATGTGAGTTTGTGTTGTTGATGTGGGAAATCACTACTAGAAAAACAAGTCACCATTTGTTGAACCCGTATCTGCTGTATGCATATGAATATCTACGGATTACATCTACCTTACGATAGTTATTTTTTGTTGAATCAAGAGAGGATTGAACTCGAATTCCCCTGACCGGCCGTCTGTTCCTTCGTTCCTCCCGTTCACCCCCCTCATCAGTACTTGCTGAGCCAGTCCGCGAACCCGGACGCGGTGAACTCGTTGGGAGAAACACCGGAGCAGGTTAGCGGGGCTACGGCGGAGGTGGTGCATCTCCTTCAAGCGGCACGACGGCTGAAGAAGGGTAAGCTGTGTGTGTGTGTTTTCCTTTCTTTTTCCGACAAGATGAAGTTACCGCACCCTTGGATACCGGCTCTGCCTGCGTAACATTGGGTGGTACGCACACGTTCGGGATACAGGAGTGTGAGCGCGTCAGCCTAGCGAGGGGTATAAAGGAATTCGCGCCATGATATGCGTACACGTATTTAGCGGATGCACCTTGATCTGCGAGTGGCGGCCGGGTGCACAGCTGTGCTGCAGGTCTCAAAACACCCACCACAGACACCAACCGACTCTATTTTGCTCATCGTTTTGCAAGTCGAGGGTGTTGAACGGGAGACAGCCTGTTCAGCCGGCGTCGCTTCGTACACACCCCGTTGACTTTTGCGCGCTCGGTGTTTCCAGCTTCTTGTTTCCCTATTGTATATTGTAAGCATACGGGAAAAGCAGCCCTCCCTACCCTGTTGATTCCAATACTTGATGGAGGACCAGATGCGCCCACTGGAAGGGTGAAATTTCACCACCAAAAGATAAAGCTGTTAAATTTTGCACCTTGCAGTCTCCCCCTATTTGCTATCCAATCCAAAATCCCTAGTGCAGTACCATACAGACGGGTAGAACGCACCGTCCGTACAAATGTGACCCATCCGGAAGTTCACCGCAGCATGAAAGGGCGACATGACACCTCTTGCTTCTTCTCGGCACACACCGAACCTCAAATGCTCGGGAAGTGCCCGTAGAGCTTCCCACTCAACTGAGTGAGTGAGTCCTTCCGCAAGCTTGACATGTCCTACTTGTACTGGAATACCCGATGTAGTACCCCATCACCCCATCGTCACGGGGCGGCTGCTCGTGGATGTCGAACATAACGTCGTGGCCTCGTCGGGTAATCTGTCGACTAATCATAACTTTCAGCCTTTCGGCCCTTACCCTCTAGCTTCCCCTCTCTCTCCCGCTACCCTGCCCCCCCCCTCCTCCCCTCGCTACAGCCCGCATCGCCCAGCGGTTCGCGCTGGTTAAGATCCACTGTCTGTCGAACAGCGGTCGGGCGAAGCCCAACATTGGGGTGGTGATTTCCGCAGCGGAGGCGGCGAATGATGACAGCAGGTACAGGGAGCGCCAAGCACGAACGGCAGGAGAGAAGAAGGCCGTCGAAGATGCTACCGGGGGGGGGTCAGCATCGCCGGAGGTGGCATCGACGTCACGCGTGCTGGGTGGCGACGAACCAAGCGTTGGGCAGCAGCAGCAGCAGCCAAGGCCATCGCTGGATTGCACTGTAGCCGCCATCGCCGGCCTTCCGCAAGAAGTCCTGCGGCGAATAGTTGGTTATTGCACTTTGTAAGGTGTGGCAGCGGCAGAGAGCAGGGGGGGGGGGGTACGTTTGCTGTGGCTCGCTTCTACGAGAGAGAATTGAGAAGCGCATCTGGCTTCCGCTTGCAAAGCGAACAGCGTGATGTGGTAGCAGCGGTGATACCTCTGACTGAACCAGCTTTCTCTCTGCTAATGTGGTGGTCCTGGCTGCTGCTGGCATGCAGCGCAATGCAATGCAATGCAAGGACTTGTCTCACACCTGAGGGCGGCAGTGCCGTTGCGAAGGGGGGGAGATGCAGGATTTTTCGCCTTCAAACCGTCGGCAAAGTACGTGGTTAGGCTAGGTTTCCAAAGCAAGCTAGCTCCTGCGGGAACTATTTGTAAAAGACCAGGAGCTCTTGTCACTGTCATCACACCGAATTGTTAAGTTCTTCTGTTTGGCGTTCTGTTTGTGCCTTTTGTTCGAGGGGGTGTTGTGGAGACAATCGCATGTTTGTACGTGGCGGAGCGGGGAGCGGTGGTGCAGTTTTGGGTCTCGAGTTTCTCTTGACAGCGATCCTTCGAAGCTTTTAGTCTACACCAGGTGACATTGTTAATGTTGGCCCATCACGCCATGTGGGCCGCGATCGTGTATTCCCTGCGCATGTCCGGCCGGCGAGCATGAAAAAGAAGAAATGCGTACGCAGAGGCGGGCGCGGGGAAAGAGCATAGTACATGTTGGAGCTCGGTAGGATGGTGGTAGTAGAGGAAGAGGATATGGTTGGTGAGGGGACAGGGCAAGGCGTTGGGAGTTGTATGCGAAGATGGTAAACGCTACTATTTTAAGGTTATAGGGTGCAGGCTGTCTTTCTTTTCCTTGCCCTTTGCCTTGGAGGTGGAGGGGTACCGAATATGGTATGGTGCGTCCTGAAGACCTGTACTTTATTTAGTTTAGGAGTGGACTTTTGTTTTGTGCGGAGGGGCAAGGGAAGGGAGGGAAAGCAGACGGGTTTGTGCCGAGAGGTAGCATACTGTGCCACGGCTAGACGTGACGACAATTTACGCAGCAACTTGCAGTTCAGTGCCGTTCAGGTCTGTTATGTCCTTCGGAATACGGGTCATGCGTGCTTGACTTGGCTTGTAGAAAACGGGGGACACGATTGGCAGTGCGTTGGCGGCGATCGCAACTAACCGCCGCGAATCACTTTCCTGTGTGCTTTTCTTTTGTTTTGCGTTGTGCATGGCATGCAGATAGATCGATCGCCTCACGCAGATCATAATCAAACATACAAGACGGGCAGATCAATCGTACCGTCTCCGGCTGGGTGCCCGGTTGTTTTGGGTGGTGGGTGTCATAGTCCATAGTCTATATGTAATGCACAGACCGGCCGGCGTTGGGTGTTGTGTGTTGGCGTGTCTTGTGCGGTGACGGCGATGTGTTGTGGTGTGGCCGACTGACTGACTTGGGATTCTCGAATGTTGACCCGGGGTGGCGGATGCCGCCATCGCTCCTACCGTCTCGCAAGTATTGTAGTCTACTCGTTTTGGTTGTGTTTTCTTTGTTGATGCCGCACGCCGCCCATCAGCGGCGTTGCAATTTGTTTTTGTTTCTTTTTCCCCTGGTACTCCGCCCGGCCTGTCGGACGTTGACTCGTTGTACATGAGAGTGTGTTAATCCTTGGTTCCCACGAGTACAGCCGAGCATCAGTGCGGTATAGTGCAGTGTCTTCGTACTTCTCGAGAGGGGGTGCGCTTTGTGGGGGCTTCTCATGATGTCTTTAGGGGTATAGTTACGTCATCAACGCATTGTCATTATTGTTCTCCTGTTTTCACGCCGTTGCGTTTTTCCTTGTTTATTAGGTGGGGGGGCTCCAGATGAGAGCACGGGTTGCGAGCGAAAACCTCAAAAGCAGCAGGGGTGGGAAAGTGGGCCAAGTGTTTGGCCTACCCAGGTACCGACCGCAAAAGCAAAGGAAGGTTAAAGGTGTCTCGGAAACCGCTTGGTGGCAAGTGCGTGACTCCCTCACTCGTGTTTCCCGCAAAACGGTCTCTCTCATTGACGGCTTGCAGTCGTCGTAGACTGCGCTGTCTGCGGGCCTGAAACCCTGCGCCGGTTTTGGTTGTGTCGAGGCTGGCCGGGCTTTGATTTTCTTGAGTTCGCTTTTCCTACGTTCTGCTTCATCGTGTACCTACAATAGTTAGCTGGTTTTACGCAGAACGGGATGTGGGTGCGGAAATTGTTTGTGGCTTGTTACCAAGTATATGTTGCCAGCTACAGTTCTTGGTATGATTACTAAACTTGTATGCACCACAGGTAAGTATAGTCTATTTTTGTAGGTCGTGTGTGGTCGTGTTCGCATTTCAAGGATCAAGGATGAGCCTTGTTTCCTTCCAAAGGTGTCTTTTTTCCCATGCGAAGTTTGCGGTGTCAGCGTGAGGTACAATAATCGACAATTTAACTCATCATGTGGAGGGCCATTGCTCCTGTCAGTGGTGGGGGGCCTTTATCTAATGCTGTCTTTGTGGCAAACGAAACAGGGAGCGTCTGAGGGGAGAGAGAGGGCTTCAGTGCAGTAACTCCTCTTTCTTTGTCTTCTTATTGCAAAGGGGCGCAAGCGGCGAGTTTTTCAATTCTGACATACACCGGCGCCTCCTAGGTCACGAGACGCTTGTACATGCGGTTCAATCAAATATTCACATATCCACCTGCTGGACGCTAGAGCGGCGGAACTGCATCAGTGGTTTCGGTTGTCCCGAACGGATTCATTCTGTAGTTCTACCACACACACCAACAGCACAACGGATTCAAACAAATTGAACCGTTTCACAACGGATCCAAACATGATTAAACCGTTTGGAACATTTTCACGTTTTCTTCAACCTGTGTTCGATTCTTACTTACCTCTTTCTTACGACTTCAGGGTGGAGCTTTTGGCCCGATAAAGAGCGACTGCAGCAGTATCTACGTCGCCGTCGTATCTACATAGTCTATAGAGGCGTGTGTGACGGGTGCAAGGTCTGGATATATATCAATCCAGCCTGCTGGATAACCAAGAAAAAAAATGTACATAATTCGTAGAACCGTCTCGTGATCAACAGATGAGCGTGCGTGTCCCTGGTCATCAAGCCTGCACCCCAATGAATAGGAAGAAGCGTCTCGGTCCTACAAGCGGCCTTCCCTTAATGTGTTACATACGTGCCTTGTGAATAACATTATCGCGCCGAAGTATATGGCCGTTCGTCGACAGGAAGAAACGCTCGGCGGTCCGGTCGATACTTACATTGCTTCCCCTTTGATCGTAGGGGGCGGTCATTCCTCCCAATTTCCTAGCCGGCAGAAATCACTCTCATTCAGCGGTCACCTTCTCAGCTCTAATTTACCAACCTTTACATTCCCTACGGTATCGTCTCAATGCCCTCACTTGGTTGTCGCCAACCTTGGGGAGCTCAGCGGCCACCTGCGTGAAAACCTTCTTCGCAACGGCTGCGGCGGTATCGTTTGCTCCCCCAGGCGGCGGCGGCTTCGGCTGATCTCGGGTAGGTAGATCGTCGTTGCTGTGGCGCTTGATGCTGGCCCGGTGCGGCATGCACCTGACGTTGGATTTCCCGGCGAGATCTTGCAGTCGGGCGGCTCTGGCGATGGGGTTGTCGAACAGGCCAAAGGACCGGTCTGTAGCTTCACCAAGCTTGTCTCTGGCTGTGTCGAGAACTATGCGGGCGCTAGCCCTAGCTCGCTCCTACAGATAGTGACAGAGGACCATGAACCGACTGGCCACCATGAAAAAGCAGGATACCGGGGGCGCCGAAGTAAACACCGAGGCAATCGAAAATGGCGAAACAGAACGCGACGAAACTGTGTTGCCATTGAATGAAACGATATTCGCTTACCTCCTCGACCCCCCCCGCACCCTGCTTTTCCGCCAGGCAGCGGAGGAATGTGACAACGAGAATCGTGACGGCCGGGCCGTGCACACCAGCCTTCTTGACCACGTCGTCGATGACACGATTCGGCAGGGCTTCGTGTGCAGCAGGGCATTGGCGGCCTACTGCACTGTAGTAGCAGCAGAAGAAGATTGGACGAACAAAACCGAGTTGAGTCTCAACAAGTGCGGTGTTGAACGGGGTGAAAGAGAGGGTAGGTAGCAAGTGATTCGGTCGTCGCCTGCATGGTGGCCGACACGAAAACTGTAGATGCCATTTCTAAAGCGTGGACGACGGCCCAACCGCATAGCCACGTATGAGTGTAGACACCGATTTCTCCCCCTGCGTCCTTCTCGCGAAACCGAACTTGTGGACGCTTCACTCGTTTTTGGTCCTCCAATCTTCTTCTGCTGCTACCAGGTCGCCAATGACCTGCTGCACACGGCTGGCCCTACCAAGAGCGTGTGGTCGATGAGATAATCGAGGAAACGATGGAGCCTAACATGCCCGGTCCGACCGTCACCCTTTTCTCCCCTGCCTGTCGGAAGAGCAGGATGCGAGGGGCACCGAGGAGG
>FN648530.1:61573-120573 GCA_000310025.1 Ectocarpus siliculosus
AGAGCCCCCCCCCCCCCCCCCCCCCGGTTTTGGGGTCGGGGGTGGGGTTTTTTTCCCTTGGAAGCGATTTTAAGAACAAAACCGATCCCTGCTCGGCAACCAGGTGGCCGCTTTTTTTTTCCCCCTTTTTTTTTTTGGGGGGGAAACCCCAATGGGGGTCGAGTTGATTTTTTTGGGGGGGGCGGAAACCCCCCCCCCCGCGCAAAGGGGAAAATCCCCCCCCGTTGTGTTAAATGGGTCAAGCCCCCCCAGGGCAGTTCCCCAATACGCAAGGAAGAAAGCCCAAGATGCCGAACCCCCTTAGCGGGAGGCGGCCCCCCCTTCATGGGCCTCCCCGAATACCCCCCGGCCCTTCGCCCTTGGTAATGGGAGACCCTGTTCCGGGGAAACCCGGGGGTGCTCCTCCCCGGCTTTGGGGGGAGGGGGGGTAAATGGTTTAAACGACTCCTTCTGAAAAGGGAGGGGGGGTCAATGGTAAAAGGATTCGGGCAACCAAAAAAGGGGTCCCCCCCCCCCCCCCCCGCCTACATACCCCTCTTCTCGGTTCTGGGTACATGTATGACCTGACCTCCACTCCTCTCACTAACCACAGGAGTTCGATGGTCGTGACGAGGCTACTCCCGCCTACGTGGCCCTAAGGGGCGAAGTGTTCGACGTCAGCTCCAAACCGGAGCACTACAAGGTAGGGGGCGGTTACCACCTCTTCGCAGGGCACGACGCCTCCTACAGCCTCGCCACGGGATCGCTCGACCCGGCCGATCTCGAGAAGAGGTCAGTGCGCGTGTGTGCCATGGGGGGGGGAGGGGAAAGGGCATCCCCTGGCCACAGCAGGGTAGCGGCTACGAATTAAGAGGGGTTCGCGATGGGCCTGAAAGTCTTTCTTGAATCCATTTTTCTAGTAAATCGTGCTGTTTTATACTCTGGTACTTGTAGGGTTAATCGCCAGGACCAGCGAATTCACTCTCTTGAATTCGTGTTTTCTCTCAAATACTCTCTCTTATCCTAAGGACTACTTCTATCTCTTACCCGTAGCCGCTACTGCTGTGTGTAGTCTTGCTCTTGCTCTTGCTGCTGTTGCTGTTGCTGTTGCTGTTGCTGTTGCTTATCCCCGAAAACGACGGGTTTTCTAGATACATGTACGCCTGTCGTTTTCCGTGTGTTCCTGGGAGGATGGGAAGATGCTGGGTGAGAACCGGCGTCGGTCGATCCACCAACCATCGGTCGTCCGCCTACAAGTAGAATCAATCATGTTTGAACGTTCAGCAGAAGAATGTGCCTCGTCTAGGTTTATGTTACTCCCGCCCCAATTCTCTCTTTGGTTATGCATATCATACGCTGATCCATTTTTTTATTTCGGGCCGCCTGGTGTCACGCGCATTGTCACTCATAGTCTAGTGGGTCTGCGCGATGTTGTTTTTTCTTTCTGCTGCATGTGTTGTGCTGCTGCAGCTGGTCAGAGCTGAACGTGATGGAGAACGAATCTCTGGACGGGTGGGTGGAGAAATACAAGAACTTCTCCGAGTACCCCGTCGTTGGAAAGGTGCCTTCCTTCATGCTTCATCCTTTATGCTTCATGTTGTCACTGTGGCAGGCAAAATTGTTTATGGCGGTGGTCTTGGTGAGGTGGTAATGCCTAGTGCTGTTGTCGCTATCGAATCCGTAATATGTTGGTGCTACTGTATGGTTCTTTTGGCGGTGGCGCTGGTTTTCCGGTGCTGGCCATTGTCTGCTTTCCTGTTCTTGTTTTGGGGCCCGAGACGAAGTCATTACCTCAACAACACCAACAAGCGCGATAATCTTTACCCCTCGTTCCTATATCGCTGTAAACGGTCAGGTCGTGACGCCTCCGGCACAACCGCGAGAATTTTCTTTGGAAGAGCTGCGGCCGTTCGATGGGACCAGCGACATCCCAGAGGGTTATGCCGCACCTCCCATCTACGTGGGAGTGAGGGGAAAGGTATTGTACTTGTATGCCAAAGGTGGTGTGAGTCTGCGCCGAAACAAAGGACGTGCGGTTTGAGACTACTCCAATTGGCTGCTATCCATGTCCCATTTTTCAAGGCAGGGTAGTGAGGTCCTTGTGATTCCAAGCTGCCACGACGGGCTACATACATTCCGAACCGTCTGTTTGCTTTGTGGCGGTTGTTATGTACGTCTTTGCTCTGATCGTGTGTGTGTGCCGATCTCCGCAACACTAGGCTCCCGCACACAAACTCCGGTGTCAAGGGTTGCCGATGAATTTATCGTACATCGTACTTCTACTGTGTGCTACGAAAAGTCGACCCTTTTTTTTTTTGTTCTTGTTGTCCCCTCATGGGCGAGTGGCCACTGCTGCTTTGAGCATGAGTTTTCCCACGGCGGCATGATGCACCTCTCTCTCTCTGCTTCCGTAGCAGCAAGGCGCAGTGCAAGTGTGGAGTAATCTGTAACACCAGCGCTTTGAGTTGTAAGCGAGGCTCCTTACCACTTCCATACTTTTTCTGTTCGAGTTGGCTGTCGTGCTTTGTTGGGCGCGTTATTCGAGCACTATCAGTTCTTGCAACGCAATGCCATTGGCAACATGAACGCATGCTTTTAGCTCGACTGGTTCGACATGGATGGTTTGCGAAGCTTGTGTGTGTTTCCCTGATTCTTCCACGACTGTCCATTCTCTATCGACGCATCAACTGCTTGTCTCCTAACACGCAGGTGTATGATATGTCCTACGGGGGGGCAGAAATGTACGGTCCCGGTAAATCTTACAACCTCTTCGCCGGGAGAGATGCGTCCGTGGCACTAGCAAAGGTCAGTCAGTCAGTCAGATACATACATACCCCCAACGCTTCAAAGCAACAGAAGAGGTACACAATAGATGAGGGGTGGTGTACTCATAGCCATGCTTGCCGCAGTCGTGACCTCGCATCCCTACAAAGCCGGGACGGAGCACGTCGGGTTCTTACCGGACCAGGCTCTCACATCACCAAGCGCGAAGCGCCGTGAGGTTTTCGGCGAGCCGCATGAAGGGTGCGCAATGCATCCTGCTGAGGGTGTTCGGCATCTTGTGCTTACTTCCTTGCGTACGGATGACAGCTGCGTATGACTTAATTTATTTTCTGGTGCTTTCACTTCCAGAGGCAGTTGTAAGCGCTGTGTAACTTCCCCGACGGTGCTTGACCAATTTAGCACAACGTGGTGCGATTATCCCCTTTGCGCGGAGTGAGGGTTCTCGACCCCGCACAACATTATCACTCGACCGCCGTTCATGGTCCAGGGAGGGGGACGGGGGATCGATAATGAATGTCGGCTTGTGCTACCCATGCCATGTGCACGACTACCGCATGCCCCATGCTCGCCGAAGACAGATACGCACCACAGATGCCCGGTTTACTCTTTCGATGTCGTAACCCCGATGGTGTTCGTCCGTGCCCTTCACGCGCAGATGTCGTTCGCCCCAGAGCACCTCGACAACCCAGACATGAGCACTTTGAGCAAGGAGGACATGACGGTGCTGCAGGACTGGGCATCGAAGATGGAAAAGAAGTATCCGGTCATCGGCACCATCGCCAACAGTGCACCGTAGAGACTACTGCTGTTGCCAAGAGATTGTGGCATTTCTCTCGTGTGCTATTATCGTGGGGGGAGAATCTTTCGACGAACCGTGCCATGAAACTGTCGATGGTATGAGGCATTAGACCCAAGGTGTTGTCTACGAACTCGCGTGCGGCCACGTTGATGATATGATCGAAATCACTTTGGACCCTCGTTATACACGGTGTCCGAAGGTTCTGCTGTAGACGATATGAAGCGGTTGTACTCGCCACACATACCCAGGCGTCTCTCTCCGCTCTCCTTTGCGAAGACTCTTTGCTAGGCACCACCGCCGTTGTCGTGTTGTTCTAGCTGCTCGCTCTGTTGTCCTCTGTGCCTCAGACCCTCCTCTTGGGCGGGAGGGGGGGGTTCCAACATGACCAGCTGCATCCCTTCGGTTGTGTTTCCTCCGTTCAGTCCATCGATCTTCGGGCTAGCTTAAGGTAGACAGTTTTTTTTTTGTCTTCGAAAGTTGTTCTTGTGTTCTGGTTTTCGCGGGCCCAAAGGGATCGGAGCTGAGTTACCGCTGAGCGTGCGTGAAGTGCTGGGAATTGTTGTACCAAACGATTTTCTCGCGATTTTACACCGCTGTTGGTTTCACGTTGACAATCTCCTGCACACCTGTTTGGGGAAACCCTGTTGTTTAAGGATTGCATCGCACCTGGTTTTGGTCGTCAAGAGGACGAAGTTTTGTTCATGACTTCGCGTCGCCGTACTGTAGGCGTACCTCATGTTCGCGCTAAGAATGGCGAATGGTCATGGCGAGTTTTTCAGTACTATTTTTTGTACATACGCATGTAGTTCACTTCTAATGAAGAAAAGGGAAGGTTTTTTTGTCCCGGGCTTGCTCTGTACCTGGTACATTGTTGTGTGCATACCTCTCTCTCCTCTTTGGGTTCGCGAACAGGCACCCCATGTTCAGGATTTACGTTGTGCTAGTTCTCTTTTAGTTCTGTATCTGGATTCCGAGAGAGGTTAACAAGTGGTCGACCTACCTGCAGCAGGAGGGGATGATCGGATGACCACGAGTAAACGGATAAAAAGCAAGCAGTGTTGGGCTTTCGGGCAAGCCTGGGGGGTGATGTTTGCCTCCAACGGGGGGAAGACGTCAAAATAGGGCTTTAGGGGCGGGGGCCACGCCGTGCTAGTTACACCTGACTGCTGTGTGGTTACGTGTGTGTTGGGTGTACATGAGCCCAAAAAAAATGAAACCAAATTTGTCCAACAAATGTTCGAGGTGAACGGATCGACTAGCACGGCTGCCGTTAAATACCTGTGGCATCGTTTTCATCGGGAACTGTTACTGAAGCGTGCGCGATGTTGTGACAAAGACTGGAACAGCATAGGGGGTGGGCACAAACGCAAAGGAGGGAATATATACCCTTGAGAGAGATTGGTCAAGGTGACTTTCTAGGAAAACTTTCAGAGCCTTGGCCGGACCAACACACTCCACACGGCTTCCGCCGTTGCAAACAAGCACAGAAGGAGCCGAATCTAAAGCTCGCGTCTAATCTGCGCCAAAGTATTTCCTTGTCTCCGGCCAGCACACGTACATGTATGCAGGGCGGCAGTAGAGACGAGAAAATCTCTTCCATCCGCTCCGCTTGTCTACTCTTTCAATGCCATCATCGGCCATGCATATAGCCTTGATCCTTGCGGTGCGCGTAAACCGTACAACAAGCCGATGAGGAAACTTGCTCTTGTTGGGTACACGGAAATCTTAGCATGCGTTCTCGCATGCACGCACATCCAAACCACGCGTTAGTCGTTTAGATCGACTGTGTACCATCGCTTAATTATATTCTAGTGATAGACGCGAATGAACGTGGACAAACACAGTTGAGTATATATATGTGTATATGTACACGATGCCCACTCTCTAGTTTTTACAGAGCTTCAACTCGCTGGCAGCAATGCTCCGCATGCATACATACACGCACGTACGCCGACCAACTCTCAACCCACAACCCACACAAACGAGCTTGAAGCGGTGAGAATCAACGCCCATCGCGAACCGAAAACGCCTGCTAGAGTTTCTCGCACCCGGCCAACAATGTTTGGAAGACCCGCTGTGGTGGGGTCTGCGCCATAAAACAAACTACGGAGCCAGCACTACATAACGAGGCCGGCTTCACAAACCGGTGTTCGACATTGCGATCGGTACAGACACCTCAACCCTAGCCACCACGGCCTGTTTCCTTCGGAGTAATAACATGTGGTACACGTTAGAACAATAATGCTCAGAATTTTCCGAGCTTGGTGACGATGTACACGCGCACGGTCTGGTCGAGACAACTGAGACAGCACAGCCCCTCGCGGTCCGGGCTCCAGTCGAAGCTGACGATGGGCTGCGAGGAGATGACCCTCGAGTTTAGGAGCTCTACCTTGCCAACCACGCCCATCGGGATGTTCTCCTGCAAGTTTTCGTGTTTGTTTTTCGTTCGCATGGTCGTGGTTCGAAAACATGAAAGCATGGAGGAGAAAGGAAAGGGTATTTCTACATGATGAGTCGTGTGTCGTGCACATCGCCGAGAAGAAGAACAAACTTGGTATATTGTACACCGTGATTCGAGGAACTTATAAGATCGATCTCGGCCGCTACTTGTTGCCGTGTGGTACGTTGCGCATGCGCTTTGACGCGAACAACAACGATAACACGGCCCACGTGGTAAAACAAGCACCACGTAGGGTTACCGAACCCGAACCCTAAACTTGCCTTGTCATTCTTCGTACGCGAGCTCGGGTAGTGGTACTTGTACAGGTTGAACCCGCCGTTGCCTCCCCCGGTCATGAACAGGTCTCTGTTCTGAGGGAGATGCCTCGCGAGCCACACCGTGGACTTGTGAGCCTTCTCGCTGAGGTGGGCGAACCCAGCCTCCGGGTGCTGCGTCCGCATGTCGTACGTGCGGAACTTGGACTCGAGCGTCGTTACGACCAACTGCGCGTGCGTTAAGCAGTAATGAGGCATTTCTCGCCGCGTTAGGGTGTGAGGGGGCGTTGTTGGCGTTGGAAAATCGGCTTTCAAGCGGGTCAGCAAAGCAGGATACGCTACACAGAGGGAAGCTATACTGATGCGAATGCCGCGCTGATGGCGGATAGGGCTCGGAGGGACACCGATATCGGGTACACCAGATGCAACGTTCGTGATAGATGCGTCTTGTAAGTGCTTTTCGTCGCGCCGCATGAAGAATCTAAATCACCCCCAGCCGCGGAATACTACTTTCCCAACTAGCCGCCCAAAGTACCTTTTGCGATACAGCTCATGCTTCTCGAGTCGTCCGGGCAACATGGTGTCAAATCCCATACCATCCGGGTTCCATACCGTAGGTGGCATGCTACAAACCAGTATCTATGGCGCTTCGATGCAACGCACCATGCCATTTGTCTACCAAGTTTCGTGGCAACAAAACGATTTCGCGCAACACGCATCGCAACCGACCTTGTTCATCTCGATGTCGTTTCGGTCGAAGTCCAGGCCGGTAACGCCGTTCTTCACGTTAGTCTCCCACCGCATAGTCTGCGTCCTGAGGTCGAAAAGCTTGACGTCGCCGTTGTCGTAGCCAGCGGTCAAGCAGCGGTCTTCGTCCGTGTAGGCGTTTCCGAATGCAACGGTCCAACAATCCCGTGCGGTCTGATCGAGAGAAAAAGGGTGTGTTTGTTGATTGATCATGTAACGAGGGAAGCGACGGGTTGGCATTTAGATACGAATGAACGTTGAGCTTGGATCGATCGGTATGTTCTGTTAATACCCCGAAAGAGACATTCGCGACAGTGATAACAACCCTTGTGGGTGACACACGCCGTGCGCAGTGCTTGGCGCCTCATCGCTGACGTTTTCTCGAAGTTTGCAAAGAAAAAGTGGGGTACTGTAAAAGCTGTGCTGTGTTACGTGAACCCCTGAAGGCACAAGCCCGGAGGACCTCTTCACACCAAAAAACTCCTGCGTGGAACCCAACTACCTCGCTTCGTTTGGTGTCGAATACGCACAGAACACAATGCAGTGAGACACATTAGTATTGGTAACAGCAGTCGACCTAGAGGGCGATTTGTTTCTCTCACCTCTCCCTCTCTTGGCTCCAGCTTCACAACCGGCTCGCTGATCCTAGGGTCCCACACGCGGACACACCCATCTCTTCCTCCGGTTACCTAAGAAACATGAAACAAGTTCATTGTCAATGAAATAAGTTAATTGTCCACGAGAGCGTGTTGGTCTTACAGTAGTTTGTGGGCTTGTACGCAGAGAAGTGGAGGGTGGGTGGGGGCTATTGGTCCCCTTCACGACGACCACAAGCGGGGACCAGTAGTATGGTGCGGAGTACACGCCACATGACAACGGTTTCGCGTGAGCCAAGGGAGCTGGCTGACAATGGGATTGAGGCTTCTTGTTTGTAGGACACGACTACTGCAAGCCTATCTCTTGGTCTTCGCGGCACGCCTGGCACTAGGATGTATTCCTCGAGATTCGTTGGAGCATGTGGTGATGTGTCTTTGACCGGTTGGTGAGAAGAGATGCGCCACCCGAAACAGCCATCGGTCGTGCCACAACACATAACTCTGTCGGACGTTCACTCGTACTCTTACTGCGGTTAAAATATATCGGCACTTACTTGATGGAACCACCGAAGCTTTATGCTGCAATGTACACAGACATATGTATGTGGCCCTGCACAAGGAAAAGCAAGCCCCGGCCGTGTTTAGCGAGTCGCCCGAAAGGTGTGACTAGGCAAGCCAAGGCTGGTTCTTCAAAAAACACTTTGCGAATTCCTTCTAAGCTCCTCCCATGTACCAAGATTTAGGCGGTGCTGCGTTTTCTCGAGATCCTTCCGCTGTTCGCTCGCTCACCAGCTCGGGGGCCCCGTATGTAGACTCCGGCCCCCCCAACCCATCCACAGCGTTGATGATGGACTTGTGAGCGCTTGCCGACCAGGCCGCGACGTCGTTTCTCTCTAGATCATAGATGGCAAGCTTGCCGTTATAATCCCCGCAAGCCTGGGGCAGACGGTAGATTGACCACCAAGGGAAGGGTGGGGGTCCGGGATGAGGATGGAATTCTTTCGCGAAAAGGCTTTTGCTAGTCGCATCCACCGATCGGGAAAATATACTCAGGTCTCTGCGCACCCTCGTAACTCCTCTTAACGCCCTCCACCAGTCAATCGCGATGCTCCGGCACCACGAGTTGATTCAGCGGAAGGGCTAAGCTAGCAACTTGCAACAACCAGCGTTTGGGTTCTAGTCACACTTCGTGCTCGGACTTGAGACGGAACCACAAGCAGTTTTCGTGGCGATGGCAATGACAGGCTGCATTGAGGTGAAACGTCGGACGGACTGTCAGCGACGTTTGCTGCTCCTGTTCCGTTACCCGGTTTCGAAAGTAGCAATCACGAGCTTCCAACTGAACGCGACTCAGCAGCAGCATGCTCAAGTTCATCGCAGTTTTCAGTCCGCCTCCTGAGATTGGGACGAATCTAACTACACAAAGTGGACCTTTCTGTCAGAGGTAGGCAGGGAGGGTCTCAACGGGGGGAAGAGGAAGCTCACCAAATGTCGGTCCTCTAGCGACGACGCTCCGAAAGTACAACACTTGATGCCTGCGTCCGTCTCCCTCTCATGAACAAGCTTGAGTTTGCCCTTGTTAAGCTCGTATACCTGAACACAATCATGCACGAGGTTAAACATTGTGTTGCATGGCCAACCAACCACCCACGAGAGTCGTCGCCAGAGAACGCGAACGTTCGTTTCTCGCAACACATCCATGCCTTCCAAATACTTACAACGATATTGGAAGCTTCTATTCCTCGACAATAGCAGTGTACCACTACCGATGAGTCCAAGAATGGGTTATCCTGCCCTATCGTCGCGGCATTGGTTCTCATCCACACCATTTTGTGTGCGAGGGAACACATGCACACATACATAACGAGAGCGCGGACTGCTTCTTCCAATGCGTACAAGTGGGCAGCCCAACGTTTGGATCAAGAACACCGTGCATGCTACTGTGGCGGTTCGGCAATTGAACCCCGTTTGCGAGATGGTATTCCTCGCCGTGCAGGGGGCTGAAAGCGGCAACATGACTTTGCTCAATCATGGAGAAGAATCGAGTGCATTAGTACATATCACGTGCGGCGTACCCCGAAGTAGCCGGTAGAACAGCCATGACCTACAGATAGATAGGCAACGTTGTAGCTCTGTACGGAACAAGCACCATACAGGACAAAACAAGCGTATGGTCCAAGGCAGTCGTATCCATAGCCCTTGATCATGAGACCATAGCTGCCATGGCCGCCAACCGTTAGAAGCAAGGGCAGATAGATACGACCAAGATATGCGACGATCTGCAGAAGATCCTGCTTGTTGAAACCCAAGAAACCTCACCACTAGAGCGCCCTTGGCACGCGGGTGTATCCCCGTGACGACGAAACGAGCGCTGCACGGCACCCATCGTGTGTCGTTCGGTGTGAACGTAATCGACTTGTGGATGTGTTCCATCATCTGGGGCGCGTCGGTAGTGTCCATGGTGTGCAAAGCGCCGCTACAATCAGGGCCGAGCTTGCAATCCGCTGGTGTCTACACAAACAGGCGCGGCCGTCTGATTTTGATGGAGGGCCTGGTGCCGGATTAACGAAGAGCTGTTTTTCCTTAGAAGATCAATCGCCACCCTCCCCGTCTCGAGCTCTCCCCCCTCTCTGCAGAGAGCTCTCGATTATCCTAGTGCTGTTTTGTCTGCTACACAGCACAGCAAGCAGAGCTTTGCTTGTGTTTGACTTGCTTGACTTGACAGACCGCCGTGCTCCGTGGAATGAAGGCCTCAGAGATATTCAGGGGAGGGGGGTTCCGCAGAATGAGAATAGATTTTCTGGCGTCTTCTCTCCTCCGTGTGCTCTCGCAACTCGCCATCTCTCGCTGGCTCGCCTGCTGAATCTCAAGGAAGAAAGACTCAAGCTTGACAAGGTTTGCTTTGCAAGGGGTGCATATACGCCAATAGTGTTGAGGAACGCGCGGAGCTTGGTCGGAAGAGGAAGGAACTTCTCCTTTGCTGGTCAATACAAAGATGGTGAGAGTCTTTATAGAGACAGCCAGGCATGGTCGAAGGTCTCGTTGCTGCTGGGTTGGTTGGCTTTTCCCCTTGCTCTGGCGCGGAAACCGCTTGTTATTTTGGTGCACCATGGGTCGTACATTGGAGTACCTCCGAAGTTCTTCGCCCCTCAGGAGGCTTTGTCATTGCAGCGCGACATCCGTTGCCGATTGCAACGCACTCCGGGTGTGTGTGCTTGACATGGCTAACCCTACCGCTGCTGCAGCAGCAACGCAAAGTTGCAGAGAACAATCGATGCGTTCATCCGTCCACAAAAGCTCAAGCCCGTCGTTTGTGCTGAGATTTGGAGCTATGACTCTCGCTGCGTGCAGTATGCCCTACGAGAAGCATGTCCACGGAAGGCACAGCTTTCGTGATGTCCACTCTCGCACTTGGGCTTCTCGTAACCGCGACCGCTTCGTGCTGCTATGAGATCGCGATATCGGCAGACGCTGTAAGCGATAGAGATGACAACGCATTGTAGTTACATCCTGATAAATGCCTTTTCCACGGCTGGCTCTGAACACCCTTCTATGCCAGGGAGCCCCCCTGGTGCCTAGTGTAGACTCTTTCTATCGTCTATTGCTGTGATTCAACAGATGCCCCACCATCAGACTACGCTCTTGGGGGGGGGTGATATCTTACGTATGGATATATGCATATGCGGCACCTCCGTTGCAATGTGTTGACATTCTCTCTCATTTTTAACAGTACCATGACCAAGCGTGCTTGCATACGCCCACAGCTGTCCATCACACTTATTTTAGGAGTATCTCCTGTAAACGTTAACGTTGCCGACAACTCACTACTACACCGTTGGTGTCCTGGTGTTCGGATCGTTGGGCTAAGATATCATCCGGTGGGTATATCTTCCAGAAATACACCGACCACCTGTCCAGCCTCTTTGTATCCCGAGATTCTGCAAGCAACGGGACATTGATTGTCAGCAGCAGTCAAGAAGTTTATAGGGGTTCTCTCTTGCTTAGTGTTGCCTGGGAGTGAGCGGTGTTTAGCGAGCGACTGAGAGAGAAGAGGAAGCCTGCCGATGACGCCAAGTGTAAAGTGTGCCGGAACGGAGCGGATCCGACCGCTGTTTGCAGGTCACCTGCTCCGTTTCAGTTCAATGCCTCCCGTACCTTCCTTTCTCTCTCAGTCGCCCGCTGTGGCCCACTCATAGACAACATTGAGCACGAGGGAGCGCCTATACGCTTCGCGCTGCGGCTAACAAGCATTGTTCCGTTGCTGGCATCATCTCGGAATACGAAGAGGCTGGGCAGGTGGTCGGTGTAAATCTGCAAGATATACCGGCCCAGATGGTATCTTCGTCCCAAGGGTCTAAATACTACGACACTTCGCTTTTATAATGTGGGGTGCAACGAAATCGACATGCGCATACCGCCCTCCGACCTTCAACTGCGGGCATCAAACACGCCGAAGATCAAGTCATGTGGGTTGGTAGTACTAGTAAGTCACCAGTCTAGATTTTCTGCGTCGGTTAGTCGTATCAGCCTACCCCCACCAAACAGGTGTGCTTGCGTGTGTCTCACGTGTTGCCCCTCCTGTGGTCCCTGCCGCCAGTCTATCCTCGAGTACAATGGTGCGGCCATCCTGGCCATGACCGGCAAGAACTGCGTGGGCATCTGCTCCGACAGCCGCCTCGGAAACCAGGCGCAGACCGTGGCAACAGACTTCGAGAAGATATTCAAGATGGGGGATAAACTCATGGTAAGCGGCAGCCAGCCAGCCAGCGGAGATGCTCGTACCCCTTCTCTGCACCAGCTCTTGACATCCTGGCCTTGGGGCGTGTACCTCTGTTGAAACATGTTTTGCCGTGCCGTGTTGTAGCAGAGCAGCCAGGGAAACAGTAGATATCTACAGCTGCTTACATCCAATAGTGCGGGATTTTTTCTATCTAGCGCAACGACTATATACTGGCTGCCGTCACCTCACCCTAAAGCGAGTCGCATTGCATTTCCTGTTTTAGAGAGCAACTGCTGTGTGTATGTGGTATTGCGTTGCTCCTGGGTTAGAGGAGCATCAGCACGGAGTGGGTGTTCCTACAAGGGTGTTGGAATTGAAGTGATGGGTATCCATGTATCCATGCTGTGCCGGTTGGAAGTACCAGGGGCTGCGATGAAGTGTCGAGAACATCAGATCTCATGGAGTACACCTTAAAAGCTAGTGCAGCCAGGGTACCTCAAAGGCATCGTCCCCCAACAGTGCGGGGACCCCAGCTGAAGTGCGATCGAATCCTCTTGGCCTGTGTTTTACCACAATACGAAACGTCGCATGTTGCCCTTTGCGCACAGGTGGGTCTCACGTGGTGCAGTATCTTGCCGCTTTGCCACCCTAATGAGGGACCCTGACTGACCGCTGCATGTATTTTTATTCGGTCATCTCCCCTCGCACGGGGTAGGCTAGTCTGTGCGACGTTTGGTAGTTATTGGTTTTCCTGCTCTTACGATTTGACTCCGTTCCTTTCTCCGAATTGTTTTTTGGTCGTCTGGATCTGTGGGCTAAAGGTGGGGCTACCAGGGCTGGCGACGGACGTGATCACAATGAAGGAGCTGCTGACCTTCCGACTCAACCTCTACCGCCTTCGGGAGGAGCGAGAGATCAAGCCGGAGACCTTTTCGGCGCTCATGTCCCACATTCTCTACCAGAAAAGGCAAGCCGAGTAGCCCATCGTTATTCTACCAGGGGTTTGTTCCCTCTATCACATCTATCACATCTCTTCACCAATGATCCCGCTTCCTCGTTTCGAGTCTTGGGGTCGACTTCCATGCAAGAAATTTATTCCTTCCCGGTTTTTTCAGCGGTACGGTTTTCCATTTGTATGTACTTACCATTTTTATTTTGTTTGCCCTGGTTCTTCCCGTGGGTTGGCAGGTTTGGTCCGTACTTCGTGGAGCCGATCGTGGCCGGGTTGAAAGAGGACAACACTCCCTTCATATCGGCGTTCGACCTCATCGGGGCGCCCGTGGTGACCGATGACTTCGTTGTGGGGGGGACTTGCACCAACAACTTGTACGGCATGTGCGAGAGCTTCTACAGGCCAGACATGGTGAGAGGTTCATCAATTCTGGACCCCCCATGAGAGTTTTTGTTGGTGGATTGCAGTACCACAAGAAATTTCTTTCCCGTCTCGTATTCCTGATCGGTGGACACCTACCGTGCCCTCGGCTCGGCAATGATAAATACCAAAGTACGGGGCACACATGCATATGAAGTGTGAGCACTACTTGGACCGTGCATGATACTGTAGCAAGGAGCGAGCACAACTCTCTTCGCAGAAGAACAAGAAGGCAACTGCAACTGCAGGCCCTCGTGAGGTCGCCTTACGGCGTTAGTGTTACCTTTTGGCAGACTACGTGGACTAGCTAAATCAAAGTTCTCTCTGCAGACCCACGCAAGGCGGGCCTTTTTCCAACGAAGTCTGCGTGCTGCATGTCTGCGACGGTGGAATGGGACAGAATTCCCTTGTTACCTTGCTTCCGTACATTCGTGCAGCGCAAACTACGTAAGACAACTCTGGTTCACTCGACCTTCCACCCCCCCCTTTGATTCTCTTTGATTCTCTTTGATTCTTGGGTCTGGTAGGACAAGGACGAGCTCTTCGAGACGATGGCTCAGTGCCTCTTGACTTCGGTAGATCGCGATGCACTCAGCGGGTGGGGGGGCGTGGTTCACATCATCACGCCAGAGGGTATCATGTCCAAGACGCTCAAGGGTCGACAGGATTAGAGAAGAGGCTGGGAGCTACCGATATGCATAGGACTGAAGCTTGGGAGTTAAAAAAGCTGCCACAATTATGTGGACAACCGCGGAACAGACGAAGCTCAAATTAGGCGCTATCTAGCATCTGATGTCGTTGCCACCAACCGAACAACTGCTATTTTCTGGCAAGAAAGGGCGTGGCTGAAATGATCACGTGTCCGAGGGCGGGGTAGGGAAGAGCACAACACGCGTCGTTTCTGTCAAGTGTGGCAGAGAAAAAGTCGTCTTGGGGGGTCGTACTGTGCTTGATTCTGCGGAGCGACCCCGCTAGATGGTTCGCCTGCCCAGGGCAAGATAGCTGCTCGAATACTTGAGAGTATGGCCTCACGATGTGATTGACTGTTGTATTTTTTTGGGAGGGTAGGGTCGTCGGGGTCGAAGAAAGCTGCTTTTGAGGAAACACAGTACCTTACCGGCAAAATGTGTTCGCGTAGCAGGCAGTCGTGTAGATTTCGATTTTGACAGGACTTTGCTCATTTTGACGGTTTGACGACGGCTTGCGTGCCGTGCATTTTGCGTCTGTTGCCCTGTAAAGGCATGTACAGCTGAAGGCCCACCACACAAAAAAAACATGAACACGAGAGAGGATGAGAGTATGAGTATCAGCGGGGTCCTGTTCAACCCAGCTATTACGAGGAAGGCTATGACATCGCTCTTCACATTCAGTCGCAGGCTGCTTCGACGTTTGTCCTTCCAATCAAAATGCCGTAATTGCTGTGTGTACAACCCAAAGAGGCATGAATGGTTTCAGCATCGTATTCATTCCACCGGATACCCACGCACCACATCACCCGCTGCTACTCGAATCTCCCGAGACTTTGTACATCGTTGGCATGAGCTCTACCACGCGCCGGTAGTCCCTCTCAACAACCTCCTCCTTTTCGTGCACCAATCGCACCCAGCCAGCATCCGACCTGATGTCGATTGTCTTCTTCACGTGTCCTGACCCACCATTCTTCGGGTCGGCGTACACGTCGATCCCCGCAAAGCTCTCCAGGCTTCGGATCTCCTGTGGTGTCAAGAGTCAAGGGTTGGGGAACACATACATCTGTGAGGTGTTCGTTCCGATTGCCGACAGTGGGATGGCAGACTTCGCGCTAGGGTAATTTTTGTGTTGAGGCCTCGGTGGTAAGCGTGCCGATACTGCCCGCAGCAACAGTCAGTGTGGACGTTGTTCGGACGTCGTCTATCCCGAGGGTGCGAGCAAACTACACCTAAGCACCACACCAACACGCGTTTCTCGTATGTCTTGGAAACACCCTCGAACTCTTTTCTCTAGGCCGAGTCAAAAGATACCACTGCGAACTTGTTCTTGCCCACTTGATGCGCACTCAGACAGCCCCCGAAATATCTTCGATTCCATACATACATCCTCTCCTTTGGCGATAGGGACGAACAAAAACATGTCAGAGTTAAGACACCCACACAAAACGGACAAGCCAAACCGGGTGAATTTCTCGACCCAGAGTGCGCCTAATAAGCGCACAACACCAGAACGGCGTCATCAAGGACATAGCCGCCGTAGGCCCAAACAAACCTCTTCGTGGAATATGCGCTCGAGGGTTCCCTCCACATAGGAGACCAGGTGCACCACCCTCCCATACCGCGAGTCCTTCCCAGTCGGAGGGACCCGGGGAAGCGCATCGAACCTCCCCGGGTCGAGATACGCCGCAAGGGTTTCCTCGACAGCGTTGTACCCTACGCAGGCGTCTGTCAGAGGAGCGAAGTCCGTCAGGTGCCAGCGGGTGTTTACTTCGACCAGAGTCGGCGTTCCCTCCCCCGGGGATGTGGTCCCATCGTCCCCGCCGTGTGCGCCGACCATCATAATCTCTGCATGAGACAGAATAAGAGTTCCAAGGGTTTTCAAGAATTATTTACTTCTAAATAATTCATCACTAGGACACATGCCTGTTAGCAGTTACCATTATTCCGGAACATCGGTTAATCCATCGTTCGAGATTTGTGGTTGTTCATGGTGTCATCATGATAAGTAAAAGCCACAGTAACAGCAGTGAGCCGGTTGTCTCAAAAGAAAAGGCTCAACAGGTGGTGGGTACACTACAATGCAAGAACGATCTCAAAGCGCTTTGGTGCTTTGGGTAGACCGACCGGGAGTGCACAGAGAGAGGCGAATTTGGAGCCTACAGTAGGCAGTTCAATCAGGCACGAGGGACGGGGCACTTCAGCCAACAGGAAGTAAACAGAATGACGTTTAACTTCCACCGACCCAACACACACTGAGTGAAGAGATGGTACACCACCACACGTAAACCAAAAGCACCACCAAATGCGAAGCAAACCACAACACAAATATCAGTGCTGAACAACCAATACATCTATACCGTATATGACACAAGATAACACACCTACATAAGAAAGCACACCCCCCACAGAATACGGCACCCCGGTGATAGTTTTGGGCGCTTCTGACAAACCATCGATTTATCACCGGGGGTACATAAGATAACACACCCCGGTGATATTTTTAGTTACGCCGCATATAGTCACGGGGCCCCTCCTTCTTTGTCACCGGGGTGACAGCATCTGCCCTGGGCAATCACACACACAACCACGTCAGCTGTGTGAGGGGAAACACCCCGCATGGAGACCCCCAACAACATGAACGTGCAGGCAGAGCAGAATGCAGACGCAAGTACCAAGTACACGTTTTTGTGAGGGGGGCAGGAAGGATGGCGCACGCAGTCTGTGGCCACCGCCAATCATCGTATCGGTCGAGGTACCTTCGATTTTTAATTTTTTCTTGCTCGATTCAAGCCCCTATTTTGTTTCAAACTTTTTTTGGCGATGAGAGGGTTGAGTTATCGCCGAGGTCATGTGCTCAGGAGTTTCGTCACCTCGGTTGAGCCCCTTTGTTTTTCCACGCCCCTTTAGGTAGGTCCCTACACTGCACGTGTACGTGCAGGCATGGCTATCACACCCCCTTTTATCGCACCCCCTCATTTATCACACCCCAAAGCAGACGCTGTGGATGTTCGGACGTGTTATCACACCCTCTTTTATCACACACCCAAACACACGCTGTGGGTGTTCGGACGCGCTATCACACCCCCTGTTTTATCACACCCCCTTAGGGGCCCCTGCGAACTGCACTTTTATCACCCGGGGTACACAAGATAACACACCCCCCACAGGATACCGCACCCGGTGATAATATTTTCAAACTCCAAAATGTTATCACCGGGGTGTGTTTTCTTGTGTCATATACGGTATACAACCAACCAAAGACAAGGCACGAATATTTGTACCGCGGGCTGGTTCATCAAGCAGCAATACCACGGTCTGCTTTTCACCCTGACTCCACCGCTGGAACACTACACAGGCAGCACGAGGAGTACCAGAAGAAGACCCACCACTAGGTACCTGTGTGTGTTGGGCCGAACTTGATCCCCAGCACGTCCAAAGCTTGGAAGGCGTACTCCACCACCTTCTGCTCCGCTTGTCCGTCCGAAGGCCTACAAAAACAAAAATAAACGGTCAGTCGTCGCAGTCGCCACCATCGCCAGAAAAAGAGTTGCCCGAATATGGCCGAACGTCAACCACAATCATGAATCGCGCGCGCGGAGCATGTCAGCAGCAACAACAACAACAACAACGAGAGCAGCAACGATTAGCGGACCACTAAAGGGTGTGGGGTGTAAAAGGGGGGGGGGAGAATCTGGTGTAATTTTGTTGTGATATCTTGGGTTGTGGGGAGGAGGCACGCGAGCTCTGCGCATGCCAAGCTTATCCCCGCGTTGGACGCAGACCAGGCGGTATCCACGCTATTCCAGCATTTTAAAGAGTCGAGAGATCTACCCAAAAGGTGTGCGTATATGTAAGTGACTGAGACGCCGCAAGAGGCTTTGTCGCTCCCCGCATGCGTTGTAGACTACTGTAGAGCGAACACACGAACAAAAAAATGTGACGAGATTTTCTTCGCACCCTGCAGCGCTGTCCAGGGCAAGAGGAGGAATATCGTTGTCGGTAGTATCGTCTTTCTCATCTGTATCGCGCTCTCACATTAGCTTCACAGAGAAGTACACGAAAGGAGCCCCGTTTGCTGGCCGCTTGTCATAGCGCCAGATTGCCACTGCCTGCTTGAGGGAGATGGGGGGGGAGAGAGTGCGGTCCGATACACAACAAACAGTAGTAATTGCTTCCGCCAACAGAGGGGTGAATCACCAGCTGCTGACACCGTCGATCACCCGAGCACGTGCGGCACAGAAATTCGTGAAAGGGAGGACCTTAGCCCAAACAAGGGAATTCTCCCTTCAACTTTTCCCTTCATTTGGTCGGGTTAGGAGTTAGGAGGATGCCCACTCCATCTATTGTCGTGGCTCACGGTGAGCTCTGCTCATCTTGTGAACAGTTTCGAAAGAGAACCTCGGCACAAGTCACAGCTAAGATGGGAGGAGGAATCGACAACAAAGACCCAGCATGAACCAGTGCTACTGCCTGCCTGTATGTCTCTTTCTCGCTGTCTCTGTCTGTCTGTCTCTCTCGCTCCCAGTCTCCCTATCTGTACCTTGTGCTCTCCATCACGGCTGACGGTATCCACCACGTACTCCGTGCCCACCAAAAACTCTTGAACCAAAACCTGCACCGACAACAGGTGAAACAATAAAAGTGAGCTTCCAACAAGGACTCCATTTACTACAGTACCGTACCGGTACTACTAATTACATTTCGTGTTTCGCTTTGCTTGTTCTTCGGCGAATTCCAAAAATAACACATTTCACTCGACATTCTTTTTCCACACCAATACTGCTGCGAATCGCTTCGCGCATGTCTCACGTGTCCTGCATTCTTTCATTCGCGTACGTGGAGCACAACACATTTATGTAACAATATCCCCTCGCGCGGTTGCAACCTTCGAGTGTGCAACCGACCGGAAAGCGCTGGCAAGTGTGCCTCTCTTCCCACTCCGCTACACAACACAACGTTACCCCCCCCTCCCCCCCGCGGCAATACGAATTCCCATACGCGTGGCCCCTCGCCCTTTGCATCCTACATACTTGAGGATAAACTTCCCCCTCACCTCGTCGTTGAACTCTCCGGGGGTCCCGTACTTGGGTGTCCCAAGGATTTTGTCGAAAGCCTCCATCGCCTCGCGCTCGCCCTGGCACCGAAAAACGCTGCCGCTGGCGCACCCCCTCGCCGGCTTCACCACCGACAGCACGCCATGCGCATTCCCGTCCCCGCAGTCCTCCTCCTGCTCTTCTCCCCGACCTCCCAGCCCCTTCGCCTCAGGAACGTTCTCCGAGTTTTCTTCGGGCATCGGAGCGGCGAGATCGCCGTCGGCGTCTGCCGCCACTTCTCTCCCTCCGGTTTGTTCCAGTTGTTGCGTGTCTTGTTGTTGAGCAGGGGTCGGGGGCGGTGCCGTGGTGGTGGTCTCGAGGGTAGCTAAAAACTGTCTGACCTTGACCCTGTCTCCCGTCTTGATCTGTCGGGCGGCGGCGAGACCGGCGGTTCTCATGGCCTCGTTCATGAGGAACTTGTCCCGCCTCGCGTCGTTGTTGCCTCCGAACCGTGGGCCTAGGAGCGCCGCCTGCAGCCTCTCTGTTCGCACGAATTGGATTGAATTGAAGGGTGGGAGTATGTGCCACTTCTGCGTTTACCTTTGCATGCTGTAGACTATTGTAGTTATAGATATTTCAGTTTTGGAGGGCGATTCCGGAACCCACTACTTTGTGTGTTTCGCCCCGTTTAATGTGAATGTCAGTTCTTACGCTCCTCCGACGTACAACCTGGACGCATCAGCCGGGGTCGTCCAGGAGCAGGGCCACACGCAGGAGATTTGTTGATTTCATCTTCCACTTCCGCCTGCGGTATTTGTTGCCTCCAACGCCCTATCCCCTCGCTGACCATCAAGTCAAGCTTGTTGTGCACCCGTACACACAACAACAATCGCTTTCTACGGTGATTGGACATATTATGACATACAATTTCTCAGTTACTGTACCAAAATTCGAACCCACGTCCCAAACGTCAGAAGGTCACGAGATTTACCAACTGAACTACTCAGCCAACGGGGCGACCTGGACCATGAAGCACGTTTCAGACGCAGGCGGCATTTCACAGGGATAAAACTAAACTAACGCCATCACCACGCAGACGGAAGAAAGGCGATAGACACTCCGCAAAACTCCGTACTCCTTACCCGCATTCGCAAGGCCTGCGTCGCTCTCGCAAACCACGGCCACGATGGGGAACGGTAGCCAGCTAGCCCACTCGGCCTCCTTGCCGGGACTTGGGGGGCGAAACCCCTTGGCGCTGTCGCTGTCCAAGGTCGCTACGAGATGGTCGGACAGCACCTGGGACGGACGGCGGGTATTGGGCGACAGGAGATAGATGAGCCCCTTGCTGATAACATCATTAATATCATCGATGCAATTTTATCTGTTAGGGGAAAGGTCAGGTTTTACACCTAAGTGAATCTTGAGGTATTTCCTCTGGTGTCACCGCGGCTGGTGCTTCCAAAAACGTCCCAAAAAAGTGGGAAACGGACGTTCAGAATAGACGGGATGGGTTGACACACCTACACACACACACAAACATCAGCCTGTTTCCGCGGTCGATACTATTTGGAAGAAGCACACACACATGTACACACATACACATGCATCATGACCTTAACAAGCATGTTGTGGTTTTACCCGCACTGAGACCGACGTCTTCTCATTGGTCAGCCTGTTAGCGCGGTCGATACGAATTGAGGAAGTACACACACACGCATCACTCGATTAACACGCGGTCGATACCATCGAAGATGTACGCACATACATACACACATCACACACACATCTGTCTACCGGCAGAGAGACCACACGTTCTCCCCGGAACAACTTCCGAGGCATGTGTGCCGTTGCTTGCCTGGACCACAGCGTAGCCGGCCTCCTCCAGAATGTCGATGCATCGCTTCCCCAGGTAGTCACAGAAGGGGTCAACGACGATCACCCCGGCTACAGGAGCCCCCCCCTCCTCTGCCTCTGAACCTGTTTCTGCGTCCTCAAACGAGGACATGCCCTTCCAGATCGGGAACGGTTCCTCGTCCTCGCTGTCACTTCTTGCTGTTGTTGCTGTGGGTGCAGGAGCAGGACCGCACAGGGCATGCAACAACGTGGGCGGCACCAAATATGAGAACAAAGCTCTAGTCTCGTCTACAGCAGTAATAGTAGCGTATGGCAACGTTGGGAAAGGGTCGCGTTAAATGTAGACTGTCAACAATCTCAACCTTAAGCTTTCAAACGTGTAGTGATCAGATGCTGAACACCGCGGCTTATGTGTGTATACCAAGGGTGATAGCCATGTACGAAGTACATGCCCATGTACATATGTTGTTGTTGTTGTTGTTGTTGTTGTTGTTTTTCTTCACATTAAACTCGTGTCAGTTGCTAATCCCAAAATCTAGCAAAGCTCGGCCCGTGGTCACAAAAATGCTAAAGCCATTAGAAGATCTAAAGAACACGCACACTATTAGCAAGAAAAAGGTACACAAGCCCGAGGAGGTACACCTACAATCCCTGCAGCACGTTTGCGTGCTCACAACTGAACTACACGCCCACACACTACAATTCGACTACAGCAGGCGGCATCACCCCCCTTGTCCCGCACTTCACCAAAATGAATGTCGACTACAGCGTACTGCTGTCTGAAGTGCTGTCTGTACAAAATAACACCATGGTGTATGGTGCACAACAAGCTCGGGGCATGCAGCTGCTGTCTGAAGTGCTGTCAGAATGGGCCCGTGGACATACAATGAAGAAGAACAACCAACCAAAGCCATCATTGTAATTGACAATCGCCCGAATCTATCCAGATCATCTGTGTTAGACACAGCAGTGTAAACATCGGCACTGACTAGGAATCGTTCCACATTGAAGGGGTCTTCCACGATGCAGGTACACAATTAAGGCACCCGGGTTATCCGCGCCATCTCTGCCGCGTCTCTCTACAAAACCAGTGACGTCATTACACACACCTAACACCTATATTCAGGAAAAAAAAACGGAAAATAATTGACAACACAAGAAGAGATGTTTGTCCGTGCGACACGGTTCGATGCCGTCCGCATGCTCCGGTTCCGCTGCTGCTCCGGTGCCGCTGCTCCGGTGCCGCTTCTCCGGTGTCGCTGTGGCCAGTCCTAGCACGACCAAATTCGACCCGCTCCGCTTCGTACACGCTCTCGTTGCTGTCCTTCCCAGTCGGTTCCTCGCTTTCTCCCTCGTTGCACTTAGGGTTCTTGGTCTGAAAATTCTCGCGCAGAAGGGTCAACCAGCCCAGTCAGCTCGTCACCACCTGTCCCCTCCTCATTTGATGGCAAAACCAGGTTACTGAGACAGTACAGCTCCCTCTAGCAAGCATAGGGCCGTGTACATAGTGCCCGTCCACCTTTCTGATGGCGTCTGCCTCCGCGCACAAAGATGAGATGGGCATTGCTGCCTGCACCGACGGCCTCGAGGCCCGCGCATCTGCACCTTTGTACCTGACGCACCAGTGCCGACCCAACTCCACCACTACGCACGCCTTGCGGCGGGTGCGCCGTAGCAAGAAGGTATCGGTCCCTTGAGGATGAGTCTAGCCCTGCTCGCTAGAAAGACCCCCCCCCTCGCTTTGGGTCATGCCTAAGCAAAATCTTGCCGAGACAGCGAGGGGAAGAAGGGAGTATGTATGTAGCCATGTACGAAGTACATGCCATGTACGAAGCACATGCCTGTCGGTGCGCGGTCCAGAAAAATTGTCCAGTGCCTCATCTGAAAGCAGCAATGGGAACCTTACCCATGCGCAGCAACTCGATAGGAACAAATCCTCGTCTACAAAAATGTGAGCGTAGCTGTTGATCACTTGGTGTGTGGATGCTCGCACAGAATTTGACTGTTGATGAGAATCGCACCGTAACACATGCTTCTCAACGCTCCCTGTAGGGCAAGTGTTCAAGGTGCGCTTCCAACACACGATGTGCGCACACCACGTGCACTAAGCAGTAAACCGTTGCGGCAGAACAAACACGCTGCGCTCCGCTACATGGTCCCTGCTCTCTGCGTGAACTGAGTTCACCTTCATCATCCCCGTTGCTCATCTCGCCGTTGCGATCATCATGATCTGGTGCTGCTTGGATGTCGGAAGTCTGGGTGTGGGGGTTGGCGGGACTACCCTCCAACCCTCCGCCTTGGAGCAGCACGGCCGTCGACTGCCTGTCCAGGTGTCTTGACTGTTTGGGGTTGCAGATGCCAGGGAAGATGAAGGAGGACGCCTGTTGCTGTAGACCTAGCCATACGGATAGAGCGGAGCGTGCACAAGGTCTCATGAGGGGGCTTTCGGTGTACCGACCGCAGCAGGTGCAACTTTCAGGACAAGATTGCCGTTTCCCTGCAAATCGGCTGTTGTTCTGCGTCGTCCGTCCTCTCTTGCCTGCGCTTCTCTACCCTGGGTTAGCGTCCTCCTCTCTCTCTCCCTCTCCCTCGCTCATGTGCTCTTGCTCTCTCCGTCTCCTCCTGCTCGCGCGCCATGCACATGCGGCGCAATTAAATGCAAGGAGGCGGTGCGTACGGAGACACGCTGTCTACTATCTACTACCATCTACTATTATCTACCTTCTCGCTTCTGACTTGCTCACACCCTCTATCTTCGTCTGCTCGTGCTCGCACGCACTTTTCCCTGGCGCGCGCTGGCGTGGGCTCACCATGAAACCCGCCGTGGTCCTTGCTCTACTAGCAGGCCCTCTGGCGTCACCATCATCAGCACGGTCAGCATCGAGCCCAGCTTTTCTGAGCGGGACCTTGGGCAAACCATGCTGTTTGACTCAGAGAAAAAAAACAGCGCAGCGACAGCGACAACCCTCATTATCAGGGCGGTTCAACGAGCAGCGAGCAACCACGACATCCCTCTACAGCAGCCCCAACGCCGAGGAAGAAGAAGCAGCGGCAGATGCGCGGACACCTTCGCTCCTTCTCGCGGCCCCTCGTCCTGCCGAACGCTCTCCCGCCGGCGATGTCATGTATCAAGATGACAGTCCCGCCGTCGGGGCAACGTCAACATCGATAGTCGATGTCACTGCAGCAGTAGCCGTGGCCATGGCGGCGTTCAGCTACTTAGCGTTAGGCCCTCTTGATGTCGCCTCTGCCGCGACTACGGCTCCGGGTAGTGTTGAGTTGGTCGCACAAGCAACCACGGCGGCCGCCTCTGTGGATGTTGGGGCAATCTTCGCAAAGGCTGGTGGGTTCCTGACTGACTGTACAGCAGTAGTCACCGTGCGAAAACCTTGACGGGTCTAGTCGTCTAGTCTAGTAGGTCGGGACCGTTCCTTCACGCGATACGAGGTTGCGAGTGCGCCACACAGAGCTTCGGTTTCGTGCGCTTTCGCGTGTGTCATGGACAAACACACGGATAGTTTTCTGCAGATGTAACAGCAGTGTAGTGGTACAACTCGTTGCCGCTTGTAGTGCGCTAAGATGTGCTGACCAGCGGGTTGGATACGTCATCCGGACGTCTTGGTTAATGCCATGTGGATCCCGGGTTCTTCTTCGTAGGAGGCGTGCTAGTCCTACTCTAGTCCTAGTCGTGACACAATCGTCGTGCACCCCCCTACAGCAGTAGTTTCAATGCCTCAGCAAGAGCTTCCGACACCTTGACCCTGTCCCTTCTACGTCGTACCAATAGTTGTATGGATGGCAACACGACCCCGTCGAAACGAATCGAATCCTGTTCCCCGACACCGTTTTTGTGCCAGGGAGCCGGGCGTTAGGTGGGGGTGCTAGCGGTGCGGCGGCGGCGGTGGTGCAGGTGCTGTCTCTCATGTGGCTTCGGACCACGATGAACTATCAGGTGAGCGCAGCAACCGGGTTAGACTAAAGATCTCTTCGCGGTATAGACTATCTCTCGTGGCTTGCTCGATGCATGTAGCAGCGAAAGGACGCCGAACACCCGTAGGGGTAAGCCCAGACTACACCACAAAGTGTCTCCGTATCTTCTTTTGCATCTGCTGTGACAAACGACTTGCTTTATGTTTCGTGGCAGCAAGTATAAGGCTGGTGCCATTGGGCGCACTGCTGCACCTTTCCCCGCGGTCTGCTTCACGCGCTTGGACAACGAACCAGCGTCGCCGGCGTTCACGCATGTGTTTGTTGTCAGTGTGTCTCCACGGCGCCCCCTGCCGCATCGCATACGTACACGCGCGCACGTTCGCATCGACGGTTTTGTAGCGAAATTTCTGATGCGTGTACATCGGTCCTGCGCTTGTGTCTAGCGATATCGTCCAGTGGTAGATGCTGCCGTGAACTTGGGACCGACTTTGACGATTCGTGCGTCCGACGCGGTATGCACGCCTCAGTACAAGAACGGGGGCTCTACCAAGGAAGCCCTCCAGACGCTATGGGAAGAAGGGGGACTTTCGAGGCTGTACCGAGGAGTGTCTTTCGCGCTGGTGCAAGGCCCTCTTAGCAGGTAGGTCAGAAGTACCAAATGAAGAAGGTGCCGATCATTTAACAACGCGAAATCTCTTTGCCACAACGCGGCTACTGCACTGGGGATGGACACGTGGGAGGAGCGGTCTTTGTCACTCCAAGTTTTTTTTCAGTACCACCATTCCAATGTGTCGGGGGGGGGGGGGGGGCGTACTCATGGTTGGCATGCCTTAGCGGTTAGACCATTGACCACGCATCCCCACGAGGACAGAGTCATGTCGGGGGGTGGTGTATTAGTCGTTTTTTCTCCCGAACGAAAAACAGGCACCCAAAACCTGAACACCTACCTGCCCACGTCTACCACCCCCATCGCTCCATTGTTCAAGGTTTGGGGATACGGCCGCAAACGTGGGAGTCCTGGCCTTGCTGGAGGCATTTGAGTCCACTCGATCGTTGCCACTGCCGGTCAAGTCGGCGGCGGGGAGCCTCGCTGCGGGATTGTGGCGCATCGGCCTCACGCCAATAGACGCCTACAAGACCACTTTGCAGGTTAACCGCTACTAGGTTAGGTTGACCGCCACAGTCTTGGTGTTGGCGTTTTGCACGTTAACGATAGTGTCGCGGGGCTGTGGTACTATCCCATGCAGCAGGTTGTGCCTGATAAAGCTGAAACAACCACAGCCATCAACCACCGTACTTTTTCCGTCGCTCTAGAGACCATACAAGACGTCCTCTCCCATACTTGATATCCACAAGCATCAGCGCGTCACAGTCTAGACATCGAGCCTGCTCCCCCTTCTACGGCTGTCTCCCCTCTCTTTCTGCCAAGGTTTCCGGGGCTGAGGGAACCAAGCTCCTGGCGGAGAAAGTGGCGGCGAACGGACCTACCGTCCTCTTCGAGGGTGCCTTAGCGACCGCCTCGGCTACATTTGTCGGACACTATCCCTGGTGAGGGTGAGAGATCGACTCGATTTCGACCGCTCTTCTTCTGGTCTTTTGTTGTGGGACCAGAAGCCGCCGCCACGGTTTGTGGGGAGACGACTATGAATAGAGTAGTGCTGCTGTAGTCTTCGGTTTTCCTCCGCGGTATCGCGTTGTCGAGATGTCGTTCGTTGACGGCACCAAATGCTCTACAGCATGGGCCAGTAGTTAAGAAATACCATGGTATTCAACCAGTAAATATGGTAGAGTCATGGTAATCCACTAAGAAATATGGTAGAGGCTCAATTTTTCACCAAGAAAGTTAAATCGCGTTTGTAGGGTTAAAGAGATACATTTTTGATTTATTGGCTAGGAGGTGGATCCTACACTAAACTAGCTCTATACCATGATAACCTGTTCTCGGCGGTGGCGACGAAATACTTGAGAAACTGAGTCTGGGATTGTATTTGTGAGCTAGTTCTGTTCTTGTCCATTTGAAGGAACTCTCTGTCCTGCTGTTGGCATTTCCTCCGCCTTCCGCCCCGTGCTTCATCCGCCGTACTACCTTGCCGACCTGAACGTCAACCATTTCCTCCCCGTCAACTTCTGGTCTCCCTCATGTACACACGTGTTGTCCGCCCGCTCTGTCCTGGAATCGTTCGATTGGAAGGTACTTCACGTACAATTCGTTGGGAGCGTGGCTGCCCCCGGCTCCATCAGGGGAACCGCTGCTCAAGCTTGGGAGACAGGCCCTTCTCGGCAAGTTGACGTTTCCTCCTTCAGCTCTCCCGGGGGTGTTGATTTTCACGCCTTTCTTTTCATCTCGTAGCCTTGCAGAAAATTGAATGCTTGTTGTCGGGGATGGATTCGGGTTTTTTTGCGGTACTGAGTACCGACGCCTTCGGGCGAAACGCCTTGAAATGTGGAAGTGTATTGACACAAGGGCGTAAAAACAAAAACGTTAGAAAATTAGCAAGTTGCTTGCCGTGAACGCCGGACGCGAGCATGTCCAAGCCCTTGGAAGCACTCACCCATCACTTGGTTCAACCCAACCCATCTTCTCGATGCTATGCTCTCTTTTTTTTTTTTGTATCGGTGATGGTGTCGGTTCTCTTTTTCTCTAGGGCTGTGTTCTTCTTGCGTGTCGGACTGCTGCAGCAACTCCATCCGCGTGATCAAGACGACCAAGCAGACCGCGCCGATACCGGTACGATCATGCTGCTGAAGAGATACGTGGCATGCACCTAGTACTTGTAGCAGAAAAGATAAATGTAGTATTATAGTACCAGTAAGCAAGCAGAGTGCGCCGAGAACACTGTGCAAGAAAGTGTACATGCATACGTCAGACCAGCATCGGGTATGAGGGAGGTTAGCACAGCGGCAGAGCGGCGACACCCTAGCGCTAACACTAACACTACGGGATGAGGGGCTGTCTTCCGATTGCTACCCGTCCTCTCTAGTCAAACTTTGTTGCCAGCGCAGGGCTGGCGGTTTGCACAATAGTCAAATATCACGGTGCACGGGGGAAGCTGACAACCCCCCCCGCTCCCAATCTTGTGTGAAACACCCGTCTGTCTGCGGACAGCTATCCTACCCGGAAGCTTTGAAGCAGGTCTTGGACGACGACGGTGTGCCGGGTCTCTTCTTGCGAGGTCTCCAGACGAGAATCCTCGTCAACGCTCTCCAAGGGGCCTTGTTCGCGGTTGCGTGGAAGTATTTCCAGGAGCTGTTGGCAAGCGGCGGGGGCGCTTGAGATTTTTGGGGTACGGTAGTGGCCTGGCATGACGATACAGGATAGCAGCAATGGTATGGTCACTTTCTGCATCACAAGGCACGTGACGAACTGGATTGAATGTTGAGGAGGATATGCAACTGCTGTGTTACAAAGGAGGTATTCGGCTGACTCTATTGCATTACGAGTTTCTTTCCACACGTAGGAGCCATACCGGTCAGGGCGGAGGACATTCCCAACCTTGGACGGCGAGGACGGTGATGTTTGTGGCACATCGCTCATGACCCCGACAATGCGTATCACTACAAGCATTGTAACATACTACCTGAAAAAAGTATCGCGATTTTGAGGTCTGTGTGATACTGTATCAGTTCTGACCTGTTGGTGAGATGGCTCCTCCGTGTTTCGATTGCTTCTGTGGCCTACATGTGCGTTACTACTCTGTAGGCGGAGCATTCTACATCAGGAGTATGGTAGAAATTATTGGGCAAAATTACTTCACTTTAGAGTGTTGGCTGTAGTGCTGCGAGACACACACGGTGGGTGGGGGGTCGTTAGCTTGTTTCGCTGGTTCGTTCATGTCTTGGTAGATGAACAAATTAGAACGTCAAGATTCGGGGGCAAGCTACGTGTTCTCCCGAGTCATGTATACGATGGACGTGTAAAAATTGTCGCAAGGTTTCATCCGTGAATATGTGCTTGTGTGTCTCAAGCTGCCGTAACTTTTCTGGTTGCAAGCACGAATTTCGTAGGTTCGTATGTATGTATTCCTTTGGTGCCCACAGCAGTCCTCGGCAACCGCAATGGTTCATTCGTGAGCTCTTGATTACAAACACCCCCCAATGCCACTACAACCAATACTATATTTCAGGTGGAGAACAACAGTAGATGGCCGAAAAACAATGCCCCTCCCCCTGCTAAGTCAAGCACGCTGTGAGCACTCCTGCATCTGCTCCCTGTACAAGAACCTTGTTGTACACGTCCGCGATGGTCCCTACGTCTCTCAGTGCGTCTTGGTTTGAAAGCGATATCGTCATAGATCGTAAACGTACATCGAAAATCACTTCGTAAATGTTTCCTCAATGCATGTGTGCTGCAATATAGTCATAAAAACACACGCATGTTGAGCTGCCCAACTGTAAAGCAATGATGTTGTCACCCCGCTGCTGTAGCGTGAAATTCCCCGCGCTCATCCACACTTACTCACGGGCCATGTACACACACGCCCTCACCGTACACTCTACATATTGACAGTCTAAGGTGCGGACATCAACACGCACAAAGTTTCACTCCGGCTGTGGTACAACGCTAAAATTGAGAACCAAGACACTTACAGGTAACATGATGATGGAGTAACAAGGAACTGTCATGGTACTTCTTTTTAGCCTCTGCTTTCTGCTTCTGCTGCGACCACTCCTTATGAAGATACAGTGTACACAATAAATGAACATGAAACAAGTGCTCTCTTTGCCACGCTTGTATGTCACGTGGTATCGCACGAAGGCGAAGCACGCAGCCGTAGCGAATCCACGTTCGTTTTAAAACAATAAATTTACGCCCACCCAACCCCGTTGGAGTTTACCACGTTCACAACAACGGCCCCCGCCTGCCCGGCCTGTAGGAAACATCCAACATCTGATTGGTAACACACACGAAAGTTGTGAAGGACCACAGTAGCTTGGAATTCCACGACATGTCAGCGCCCAATACGCTTTGAAAAAACAGTGGTCTATATTCACAATGTATGGCAGCTTCGTTTGTGTGAAAGTGCCAGTTCACGTCACGGCCGGGAAAAAGTGTTTTGATCGCAAGACGTCGCGAAAGAGGTAGTCTAGATTCCATCACGGGGAATAAATGGCACACGAGGTGTATCATCACTGTACGGAGCAGTAGCAGCAGGTGCTCTCGGTGGTGAAACCAGCGTCAGTCAGGCATTGGAGAAGAACGCTGTTGCTTCTTCTGCGGCACGCCGACGTGTAGCCTAGCCGAAACTCTCCCCCATCGTCGTCAACAGGACCCTTTTGGATCAGGCGCACGTGCTCCGTCCTCGCCCAAAAATGGCCGGATGTAAGCACCTGCTGGGCGTCGTTCGATACGAGGGGGCGGGGCGGGGCTGAGGGGCTCCGGCGAGGGAGACAATGACAGGCGTACAGTGACTGTACGAAGTAATGAGAGGGAAGCTTGCTGTGTCTGATGGTTCGGCAAGAGACAGACAGGCAGACATGGTCTACAACAATAGTTGGTACCCTGTATTTGTTCTAGCGGCTACTGTAGGTTGAGAGTTCAAGGTGTGCCTTTTTTGCTCATTGGAAGCCGCTTATTCATGAGTACATTTCGTGGAAGAAATGCGGAGAAGGCATGCACCCCAACGGATTTCACTTTCTTGTTGTCACCCCGAATCGAAACTGTTAAATCACAAGATCGATGGGAGCGTTACAAACTGCAAGTGACGGCTAGCAAACAAATCCGAAGGCGGGGGAGACGAGGCTCTTGTTTGCTCTCGAACTATTTTTATTTGCGCCGTACGAGATTGATACACGAGTGGCAAACTCCAGCCAAAGACCAACAAACAGCACCCGACCGATTCCCCCTGATCCCTTCGAACGCACCTCCCCGAGGTAAACGCGCTCCTTCTCGACCTCGTACACCACCGCCTCAAGCCAAGCTCCCGGCACGTGCAAACCTTTGCACCACACCTCGACGGCGTCCCCCGCTTGAAGAGGGATCCCTTTCAGGGGTGCCGCAAGGTGCTCATTGCCCCACCTCAGCCGGTCGCGAACCACCCATTCGTCCCACTTTGGCTCCCATCCTGGGTAGTGGACCTTGGGTGTCATAGAGGGGGGAGGCGGGGGGATAGGGAGGGCTCATCTGCTTGTTTTTTCGTTTTCTTGTCTGCTTGGCGTACGGCAAGGAAGCCACCTTGGGTGAGAGCGCCGCTTGCTGGCATGAACCTCACGCAACATGTGTTGCCACAATCTTCGGTTGGAGTCCGCGATAAGGCACGTGGTGGCGTCGTCACTTTGTGGTGATACGCAGAAACAGGGAGAGGGCTGACGCTTTCCCCTCATGATACGAGAGAACACACTCGAGTACGAGTGCCGCGAAGGACATCTTCGCCGGGTATTTGTTGGGTTGGCAACCGGAAAGGTGCCCGCGTCTTTCGAAAAACCTTTGTGGGAAATGTTATCTGAGAACACCCGCGACGCCCGCGCTGTCCATATATATGTGGGGGAACTTCATCGCGCCGGTGAATCTTCATCGTATTGTAACAAAAATAAAAAACACTGTTTTGGGAACAATATCAAAGAAATTTCAAAGACCAAGTTCACCTACAATAGATGCCACGTAGTGGTCACCCTGTACAAGGCCCCATACATAAGGTCAGTTGCTCTGTACAAGCCCGGTGAGGCTTCATGACTCATGCGGGATAGTCAAGTCGCCTCATGCTCTGAGTAGGGCAGGGCACCCGCCATAGGGCCGGCCAAACCCCTTGGCGCTGTGGGGCCGTATACAACAGGAGGGACTACCGTACCTTGTAGTAGCCGGGTTTTTCTCCCTTGTCCACGACCCGGGCTAGCCACCAGGCCGTCCCGTCGTACACCTCCAAGGACTCCAATCTAAACTTTCCTTTCCATGCCACCTGCACCTCGTCACCCACCTGCCAACAAAGAAATTGAAATTGAACGAAATAGTAAGTGGGACCGGCAGCAGGAGCACCGTCGACAACAACGCAAAGACAAACCAGGTGAGCAAAGAAGGCTTTTTGTTCATGACGTGGTTTCGTGCTGCAAGGTGTGTCCATTAATAGAAGGTACAGAGTACCAAGGGTACGGTTTTTTTGTGTTGGGAAGGCTCTTGCTCAAGTGTAGGGAACCCGTAATGATAATTGGAGGCTGACTCTTTTCGACGGGACCAACGTCCTGCAATTTGATACCACACCGAAGCAATTTTTTCTGAAGGGTTTACGTTGGCGTTGTTATCCTTAACCTTTATCCGCCTCCCGCACCCTTCCCATGTCGACGTGCTCCACACCCACGATCTCCTCGGCTATTTCAATATATTGACGGTTCCACTTCACCAAGACGCCGACTCACATGGGGGTCCAGCAATCGCCTCTTGTAGCGACCTTTGAAGCCATCACCTTTCTCATCACCGGTAGACGAATTTCTTCCGCTTGCCGTCGGCTTAGTGGCAGTGGCTTCCCTGCAATCAACAGGGCCACAACCACCGCCGCCAGCATCGGGACCTCCTTGCCCAGCACTCTCGCTTGTTTCACTCTGAAGAACTGGAAACCGTTCGTCGTACGCTTCACGCCACAGACCATCTCCCTCTGCGGCTTCCCGAAAATCCTGGTTCACCGTGCACAGCACGCCGTTGTCCGACAAACGGATGAACCCGAAGACAAGCTAAAACAACACAATACAGCAGTGATGATCGGCGGGGGTGGCGGCAGGGGGTAGTTGCTGCTGGTTAGTGGTTGTCCTCACCTGTTTAGGGCTCGGTATTTTTTTCGTGTTCAAAAACATTTTGTATTAGAGCGCGGTTTCCGACTTGACCTGTTTCTGCAAAAAATACCACGATGTGTATTTTCAGAAGAAGACCTACTGCTGGAGTGCCAATCTCCAATTTCCATGTTAGAAAAGTATGTATTTGATACACTCGACATCCTGAAGGTCAACCAGATGACCAGGACGGCTGTTGTGCAGTGGTTCCGAGACTGCGTTAGTCCAAAACTTTGTCCAAAAGCACTGCGAACATCTACACGCATGCCAAACAGTTGATATGCAACTATATCCAACACTCCGTACAAAATCAATTCGAAGTTGAATATTTTTAAATACCAAGGCTCCCCGAAATATTACGGGGTGGAGTGTTTATTTCCTCGCATACCTGAAGCACGTGGAGAGGGAGACTCGCCGTCACTTCCTGCTTGAACTTTGCTGCCACTGCCACGACCAGATTTTCGACTGTCGAATATAGAGAGAGGAAAGGAGGTAAAGAGGGTGTAAAGAGAGAGACAGAAACAAAGACGGAGACGGAGACAGACAGACAGACAGACAGAAGCGAGGACGACAACGACGTTAACCTCTTCGCGTCAATTCTTAGCATATTTACGAAAACCAAGGCCTTAGGCATCATTGATGGACGGTTCCAGAGCTTGAGTTGTAAGCTTCTTCCACGTCTACCCAAAAAGCAGCATGGTCGGCCTGGTAAGGGTATGGTATTCTGGTAACCCGTAACGCTTACGTAGCGACAATGGTCGGTCATGATTTCTGGTGGACACTGTCGACAAGATATATTTTCTACACCCATTTCTACGTGCTGAGTTGTTGTCTCTTTCAAAATCTCTCAGAAGGATGTTCGAACACCACACGTTGTAGGACCTTCGCGGCTGGAAAGATGGTCGTGGAAGGGAGAGGAGGCTGTAGACATTCTTTTTCATGAGGATTATTAAGAACAGACTTCGTAGACTAGATTTTTTTCTTTCTTAATATGACACAACGAAACCATCTCTATCATCATAGAAAAGAGTCTGAGACAGATTAGCAATGGATTCATAGCGTCAGAAAGTACCTGTATGTCTACGATTTCCCAGACAGCATATAGGGACATCTCCCCTGCGGGTAACAGGCTCAACAAGACAGTTTGGTAGCTGTCTTGTGTGTCTCATACATGTTATGTTGGGAAGGTGCAGATGATATGTGTTAGGTACTGGTCGGGCGTTTTGTGTGTGACACCCTTTTAATCGTAGGGCATGCAATCTCCCTCAGTTTACAAACGTATTTTCAATGTGGTACGCGTATGTACCGGGTATTTGGGTTGTATATGTGTGGATACATTTCGGAGTATGTGCGGACACACGGGCGTGGTCTCACCATTTTCTTACCTTTTTGTGTAATTTCGTGCTGTTATATCTGCAAATGGCACGGGAGAACATTTTTTCTTCATTGCCTCCTGACGTGGTCGTCGATAGAGGCATGTGGTTGAGGTTTCATCACCGATTGTGGGTGTGTGTTAAATGCAGTGGGTATGGCTACCAATCTCGCTCGTATGTAGGTAGAAGGTATGACTATCTCTCCCACTAGTAGGCAGCGTGGACCACAAGTAAAGACAGGGTCGATCATTTCATGTATGTTACATCATTTTTGTATTTGGCATGAGAGCAAAAAGAGGTTGTTCTAGTTTGTTTGTAAGCAATTTGACGGTGTATGGGCAGGGGGAGTACTCCCTGTGTCCATGTTGTACCCAGGTGTCGTCGCATCAATTGTCGCATCAGTTGGCAGCACGTGTCATGGACAGGTAGACGTGGAATGGCGGCGACATTTTTTTGTTTTTCTGCTCCCCGTGTACACGAACGAGCATACGGTTTCAGGCGGCGGTAGATATCAATACTCATACAGTAGACTAAAGTACAAATTGCCGTGTCTTTCTGCTGTGTACACAAAATGCTACGCTACGTACGCAATATACTGACCCATGTTCCCTTTCTTGGATCAAAGGGGTGGAGAACACCCCTTACGGGGGGACTCACACACACATGTCATGATCATGTTTGTCACCTGATGGTGTAAAGATGTGTGTGAAGTTTGCCCGCTTCTCACTGATCGCGCGTTCATAGTCGACGAATGCCTTGCTAAGCTCCGAAGGGAGAAGGTCCAGAACAACCCTTCCCGCTACGTGGAGAGATGCTTTGAGACCTTGGGTGTCGCGACACCCCCATAGTGCGCACAAAGCGACCGTCCAAGCTGGACCGGAGCGCGTACCATCATATCTCGCTGCTGGTTGAGGAGGAGGATCAGCTGCCTCCTCTCCTGCTGCGGCTGTTGTTCTAGGGACAGCTTCTGAGCAGAAATCCTCCGGGACGTTCTTCGATGGCCCATGCGAGTAGCAGGGGTTGTGCCACTCTACGACATCGGGCATGCTGCGCTTGGTCCACTCGGCAGGCATGCTGTCCGGTGCACGGATATCGTCGTTTTCTTCTGCCGATGGCGACATATCCCAGGGGATGACGCCATCCGTGAAGCGAAATACCCCGCGCCAGTCACCTACCTCCAGATTCTGCATGACACCTTCCTTCTTGCGTGATATTACTGCGAGGTCTAAACGTCGGCACGGGCGATCGATCGAGGCGTCTGCGTATCTATGTGCTCTTCGCTAACCCTTTAGATGCTTAGACAAGCGGACGTTCCTGCCGACGTCGAAGTCACGATCCACACGAAAAAACGTTACACAGGTTCTCAACACAAACGCCTCCTTCTCTCATGTGTGTTCGTTTTTTCGGAGATGCGGCGTAACTCCATCTTGCGTCTTGCGCAGTCTTGCAGTCTTGCGTCTGCGCTTGAGTACAAGTATTTGAGTTGAGCCGTATTCGGAGGGGCTACCCAGTACCAGACGAAACAGGCGGAGAAAGGCACCCACAGCGAACTCACTCGTGATAGCCCTCTACCGTCCAACCGGGATACAGTTGAAACTCAGGGCCGGCCTAATTCGCACCGCGAAAAGCTTTGAGGGGAGCCAGTAAAGCAGCTTGGTCGGAAGTATCACTGCTGTGTGTGAGCGTGCGAAAGGCATCGTTGCATTGTGATCGCAGAGTTAGCAGTTAGCCTGCGGCCTTCTTACATCCGCGCCTGCTACAGGTTGAAGCGAGCGTCTAGGCGCCCTTGCAGCCATGAACCCGGCCCAGTACAAGCAAGCCATGCGGCAAAGGCAGCTGGAGAGGCGGGCCGAGCTGCTGTCGAAGTGCGAGGGTCTGGGTTTCACGCATCCCCCACGAAAAGGTAAAGACTCATCATCTGTCAAGTCTATTGACATTGACAGAGCAAGGCATCAGCAGCAGCACGGCCTCTTCGTGTCGAAGCTCAAGCTCCACGGGGAAGACAGCGAGGGCGGCTCCGCAGCAACGTCTCTCGCCAGCTCCGCCGGCGGTGGCGGGATGGTGGAAGGTTTTGGCGTACGCGGTAGCCAGGTGAGAGAAAGCCGCGCGAGATATATGTAAATAGGTGGATAGACTCGCCGCAATTCGTTCCGAAATCACCCTGCCCAGTAGACCAGACTAGCTTTGCGACCTTAGGCCGCCCCCTAACACAGGAGCCTGTTCTCCTGTTTATCAACGATAGTGATGCTAGCTTCTAACACAACGAGATAGTGCTTAGCGATGGTTTGATTTCAGTACGAGTTTGCGGCCGCATCCGCAGGAATATGACGAGACTCTGTTTCCCCGCACGCTGACAAGTAGACTCCAAGGTATGGAATGGCAAAGCTGGTGTGTTCTCCTGCTTGTGCTGTACTCCGAGTATATCTTGGCCGTAATTCGCTCGTTTATGGCCGACACGACATGCGAAACATCACTCCGCTTACCATACTCTCGTACCGATTGCTTTTCTTTTTTTTTTCTCCCATCATTGGACTCTGTCGTCTGCCCCTCTGGCCCCCATCCTCCACTTCTACTAGCTAGACGACCCAACCGGGGTCACATAGGAGGGGGGGGTCGGACCCCCTCCTGCGGTTCCTGCCTGAGATAGTTTTATCGCGAGAAGGGTACAGCAATCCCTTCCCTCGCGACTACCGTATACGACACAAGATAACACACCCCCTGGACCGATTTTCAAAGCTCGATTTCTCGACCGCAGAGCGAGTCACAGCGCCGAAAACGGCGTCGCACACGTGTTGCAGTCCATGGAAAACGAAAAAAACGCCCGTGTGTCCGCACATACTCCGAAATGTATCCACACATATACAACCCAAATACCCGGTACATACGCGTACCACATTGAAAATACGTTTGTAAACTGAGGGAGATTGCATGCCCTACGATTAAAAGGGTGTCACACACAAAACGCCCGACCAGTACCTAACACATATCATCTGCACCTTCCCAACATAACATGTATGAGACACACAAGACAGCTACCAAACTGTCTTGTTGAGCCTGTTACCCGCAGGGGAGATGTCCCTATATGCTGTCTGGGAAATCGTAGACATACAGGTACTTTCTGACGCTATGAATCCATTGCTAATCTGTCTCAGACTCTTTTCTATGATAGAGATGGTTTCGGTGTGTCATATTAAGAAAAAAAAATTATATATATATATGCGGTCAAAAAATCATGCCGCGGGTTTCAGCGGGTTTTGTTGTTGGCAACCCCTCCCCAACACGAAGGCTGCTGAACCCACTTGTTTCATCACCTCGTGCTTCGCACACAAGGCATGGCTTGCCACCAAAGTAGAGGGGCACCTCAAGAATGCTATCAACTCCACCCGTGAGCTGGTTTTACGCTCTGATTTGCTCTGAACGGGAGAAATGCTGCACCATCACACCTGGATTGAAGTCGTTTTCCCTCTGCAGCAGGCAACCTTTCAGCTCTCAGGAAGCAACTTTCACGCCAATATACACGTTCGTAGAGTGCACCAAATCGACCCAAAACTTGGATGTGTATAGCTTCATAGGTGTTGAACGATTTGCCGATGTGCACAATTTGGGATCGGCACTCTGGCGATCGGACTTAGCCTGTAGAAGTGGACAAGATGCAGCCGATATTCACTCTAAACTCCAGTATTCCTACCAGAAGCAAAAAAAAGAAAGAGAGACACCAGACATGCTCATGAGTCTACCTCCAAGTTTATCACGGGAATCAAATCCTGGAAGCACACTTTGTAACTTCGAGCAAATATACACGTTCGTAGAGTACACCAAATCGCCCAAGAATCGGCAGGTGTACAGAGTGGTGGGTGAGGATCGATATGCTGATGTGCACATTTTGGGATCGCCCCTATTGCGAGAGGTGGAGCAGAACAACCGAGATTTCCTCGCGGCGCAACCTCCCGGGTTGTGATTCCATGATTTGTTTTTGACTGTATAAGAAAATAAAAATGGTTATTTTTCCATGGGCTGCAACACGTGTGGTCGGTGAAGCCGCCTTGTCGAGAGCTTTCCGAAAATGTATCGTTTCGTTTATGCATGTTCTTCGTCGTGGCGCAATCGAGCTTTGAAAATTGGCCCAGAGGGTGGTTATCTTGTGTCGTATATGGTAATGAAGTCGATCGAGTTTACTAACAACGAGCTTTGCAGCGCGTCGCTTCCAATTTAGACCAGGATTCGTTAATTGAGGAAAACAACTCACTTTGCCGGGACTCGAACCCATGACCTGGCCCTTGGCAGGCTGCGAGGTTACCCACTAGACCACCGGGGCGACCGGTTGGTATGTCAGCACGTGGCTCGCTGCTTGCTCCGCTGTTTTGTACCAGAGCACAGCGATGCCCCCGTTGGTAGATGGTCGTGAGCTTGACGGCACCAGTGATGGTAGAATACATGTAGTAGTCTAGCACGTTGGACGTTGTAGCAAGAAAGGCGAAGCAGTGACCTGTGAGTTGTGGGGTTCGACACTCAGCGTCGTTGTCACTGCTTCCACAATATATGTACCCCGCCCGTCGTGTCGTGGTGCGTGTAGCAGCGATTTCGCCTGTGTTGGGGGGTCAAATCAATTAAGCGTTAGATCGAGATCTAGAACCGCTCGGCTGATTTTGCGCGTGCGCGTAGAATGTCGGCGGCATCTATAGGTGCCGCACGAACAATGACTCTCCGCCGCATGAATCGGCACGCCGTATAAATTGACTTGTTGTTTTGACGCTAAGGCCTCTCAAATTATTTTTCGAACTTCAAGCGAAAACGAGGTAGCGCAGGACGTTCATATCCCTTCTCCCATGTGCTTGCTCTCTCTCCATATAACGGCGCGACTTTAACCCTGCTTCCTAAGCTTGGGCAAGCGGTGCTGCACTCGACCGAAGATGGCCTGAGCCCGTTGGCCCCGGGTCCTTTGTCGAATCCCTGGGACAACCTCGGCAACCAGCTAGCCGGTTTCGACAAACAGGCAGAGGTCAAACGCACGGAGACAGGCGGCGGCAGCGAGCCCCCCGGCGACTTGTGGGACGAGGGCGAGAACGACTTGAACTTCGGCAATGAGCTTCACCAAGGTCAGCAGCAGCCGCGGGGGGCCAGGGTCCTCGATTGGGACGACAAGCTTCCCGGAGAGACGACTATTACCCAAGGTGTAAGGCTCTACCTGTCCAGCGTCTACCCCGACGCCAGTCACGAGGAAAACTGCGCCCTCGTTCTCCTTCAGGTGATAAAGTGTGTGATGATTTTTATTTTTTGTGTGTGTGGCGGTTTTGTGTGCGATGCTGCGTGCCTTGGGCGTTGGTCACGTTAGCTGAGTTTGAAAGGTGTGGTAGACCGGTGTCCAGGATATAGACGGGACGGAGAAAATGAAAGAAGAGAAGAACAGAGTAGACGAAGCGGCCAGTCGTTTGTCGATGTCTTAGGGTTACCTTGACAGTACCGCACGCTTGGTGGCGGGGTGCGAGCGTGAGTCGTCCAGTGGTGTGGACGTGGCAATGGCAATGGCAATGGCAATAGCAATAGCAATGTTGAGCTGCTCTTGGTGTCATCGGCGCATCGCTGCTGTTGTTTTAATCGTATCTAAGCGTAAAACGGCACACCAACCCGATTCATGCTGCGATACAGCATTGTCCTTTGCAGCTGGCGGGGGGAATGGCTTCGTCACCATCGGCTGGAGCGTCTAGTCTCGGCGGGCTTGGGTGACTTGGGCGCAAATTTCTTCAAACGATCTGCACGAACAGACACCTGCTACCTTGATGGTACAGAATGGTCGAAACGTTGAACTGTCTTAGCGAAAGAAATCAAACCTGTTAGCTCCTACGGAGGTGATGTGTCTGAGAGAGCCATTTTAACTTAGCGTTCCCCTTCGCCCGCATCCAGGTTTTGGAGCAGGTGGCCTTGGAGGAGCTAGACGTGCCGGTCCTCAAGACGCGCCACACGATCAAGGCAAGAACATCGACCGTCGCCGTGCACGTGGTTATTGTACGCTAATTTACTACTGCTGTGGACGTTGTGTGGCTCCTTATCCTTGCGCGTTTAGAAGCTGATTGTTCGACCACACCGAAGCTCGATCGAGCGGTACTCTTGCCCTAACTTGCCTGTGGCGTACCAAGTTGGATGGAATGTTTATTGCTATTGCCAAAGCGAAGTGCCGTGTTGTAATTGTGCTATTAATAGTGTCATTCGCGACGTTGAGGCAGCATGCGCCGTGTCCCAGGATTGCTCAGAGAACACGGTGTGTCGCATGGTCGAATCGCAACGTCCTGATGGGTAGACCGGAAGCTTCGGAGGGCTGTACCGTATCGACGTGATCGCGCAGAAGCAGTTGTTTCTTTCGTACTGGAAGGCCTGTCTTCCATGCTTGTTTAACCTCGTCCTCCACAGCGGCCCCGCAATATCGAAAACCACAATCAAGGTATCCCGTCTTCCTCCGCCTCAACCTCACCCTTTACTCCTTCTCGGTGGTTTGTTGAGACAGATTGAGGCATTTTTGCGATCGGTGGTGCTGAGCGTGCCCGCTAGGACGTGGCAACAGTCGGTCCGAGGAGCGTTTGCGCGGACGGCACCTGCAGGGATGACCGCGTCTCCGGGACATGTGAGACCAAAAATGTTGCATACATGTACATGGATGGGCAGCTTTCCTTGGCCCGTCTTTATACGGAACTATGCATCGGCGCGCTGGGCCGGTGCCTGTACTTGTATGCGTGTGTTGTTGTCATTGTCATTGTTCTCGGTGGTGGTGGTGGTGGTAATGATGTTCAATGGTATGTGGGACGAGTCGGGCAATGCTTGTTTTGTGTTGAAAGGTTTGTGATGTATTCGTCATTGTCGTCTACACCATTCCTTTGGGCAGTATAGTCAGCGTGGAAGCGCTCTTTTATTTGCCGTTTTCGTTGGAGCAAACATCTTGTTGTATATCCTTCCTGCCCCCCTTTCCTTTTATTGTGTTTTTTGTCAGGGTCACCAGATCTCGAAGGAAGAGCTGACGTTCCGCATGAGCTTGTTCGTGGCGATGATGAAGGCTGAGAGGGAAGGCACCGACGACGCGGACATCGCGGTAAGCAAACACCCGGCTTCGAGTGGTTGGCGACTTACACGTTGTGCACACATACCTGGTCCCGTTGTCGGTTCTGTGTTGGATTGGTTTGTTATTTGAGCACCAGGTACTAAACACGTGGTACCAATCCGGTTGTCGATCTCGGCCCAATACATGTTAGAAGTAGTGTTGTTGTCCACCACCGGTGTCGCCACGAGCCCGAGGAGGTCTCTACGGGCAGGTGTCCTTAGTCCTTTGTGGCCGTGAGGGCCGCATTCCTGTCCAGCCCCAAGGCTAAGGTTTTTAGTTTTTAGAAGGTCTCCGCGGCCAAATCGGGAGTCCTTGCTTTGAAGGGCAAGGCGATCCGGCGTCTTGGCGACCTTTCCTGACCGAGGCATGTTTCCGCCCCTTACATTGTGTAACCACCGCCCTCGAGACGTCGTTTTGTCCCAGCGAAGGAAAGATTGCTTATCCTGTATTATTCGTCCACGGAGCGTGGGCACTGTGTTCTTCGTTAGTCGATCGTGTGGTCTGCTAAATAGTGATGTGCGAGGTGTTTTTGGCGATGGCAGAGCACTCTTGGCGCCCCATACTCTTGAACATGTATCTCCAGCGAAACGGTGGCGAGAAGCCGGGGGTCCGTACGCATTTGCGCCAATGATGTACAACAGCAGTATCGGAACTTAGATCTTGGCAGTATTCTCGAGGTCGCGAGCCAGACCCGCAAGCCCGCTTAGGATTGTTGACTGAGGTCGCGAGCCAGACCCGCAAGCCCGCTTAGGATTGTTGACTGAACAAACTACTTGAAGTAATATGGTTCCCCGTCCGTCCCCACGGGTTGGTACTTTCGTACGACGACGGCGTGAAACAGTTGGACGCTATGCGGGTGGAGTCCGTGGTGAGGGGTTACGCCGCAAACGCGGCGGAAATACTGCCGCTTCAGCGCCCGGCCAGGACTCTGTTGCCGCCGCTGCTGTTCTGCATGGCCTGTGAGCTGCTCCACGTCCGCTTGCTGGCCCCGGAGGTGACAATTGTCTAGGGGGACTCGCAGATATATATGTCAATATGAGGGAGGTGGGGGGGGGGGGCTAGAACCACCTTATCCTTCTGTCTTTTGAAGCTGAGCTGTCCCTGGGGACCATGTATTTTTAATTGAGCTGTATTCTTACCTCATTTTTCTGAATGGTCGTACGTAACCATGAGCAAGCCGGGTTTACTCAACTGGTTACTATTTCCTTTGGACCCCGACTGTATCGGCGCTTCCCCGCCCGGAATGTTCTTGACAGTCCGCTCTGTCATAGCGCGAAGGCTTGAGAAATTGAATGACGGCTTGTCACGCGTCGTCAATAACGACGTGTTGGCCGCACTTCACAAGCGCCTGAGAAAACAGCGCATTCCTCAGAAGGAGGTTGTTGCCCTCGCGTTGTTTTCGTCATCATCTAATTAGATTGGGACGTTTTTTCCGCTGTACTCATGCACCGACAGACCAGGCAAGTGTGCCGTGATACCGCTTGACCCCCATCCCCCCTTTGCTGCAACTCGACGCACTACGCCAACAAAGGTCCGAGAAGTCTGCCGGCAGATCGTGACGGACTATGAGGCCCGAGCGAAGCTCTGGATGAGCCCGGCCCAGAACGCGGAGCGCTTCTTGCAGCCCTTGGTCATGGAGTTCGCCTCCTGGCTGCGTGCCAACAGGGACATCTTGTACCAGGGCAGCGCGACTGAGGGCCTCTTGCGAAGCATCGACGAAGGGCTTCGAAGCAGCCTAAAGAACCAGGTGTGTGGTAGGCAGAGTTTGTTGCTTCGACAGCCTTACTTGTTGGCTCATAGGCGTGCTCTTGTGGACGTCAACCGCGGTGTGTAATTGTGTCTTTGTCGTCTGTGGGAACGACCCGGGAGTTGCAAAGCGCACACCACATGTGTGGACCTGTGCGTGTGCGTGACTGCGGCAGGGGGCGTGCGCGTTTCTTTTTCGACGTGTTTTTGTTTCGCCTGCTGCCCGTGGCCACGGTGCGCTTGTCGGAGCAAGCTGCGTAGACTGTTTAGCAGGATCACCAGCCAGGGTATCGTCCCAGCGGTAATACAAGCGTTTCCATGATCATACCTGACCCCGCCGGCGATTATTTATCTTCCCGGTACAGTATGTCTTGCCCGTGTAGTCTTACTCCCAGGATGGATGTGCGCTACCGCCTCTTTGGGGTCCTGTAATTTTGCAGCCTTTTTTAGATCTGACTGCCGGGTGAGGTGTTGCTCCCCCTTATGCCGCGCGCTCTTGTGTCCGGGTATATTGGTCTTCGGAGCACTTTCTGCGGGTGCCCGCAGACACGATTCTCGCCACCCTAGCAAGCACAGGAGACGAACGTTCTATTGCATAGTGGGGGAAATCAAGTATTTTTTTTCTTGTGTATCACAAGCACGGCGCCCCACAAACCACCAAGAACGCCTCGCGTTGTTGTGCCCCCCACCCCCCCATGTGCTCTTCTTCTTCTCTCCTATCTTCTCTTGTCTCCTTTCCAGGTATACCGGTCCGCCGAGCACTTCCTGGAGGTGCTCAAGTCGTTGTCGTCTAGCTTGACGGACATGCCTCTGCCTTCGTACGACCCTTCCGGCGGGGACGATCACCCTTTCGACGTTTCGCAGGTGCTTCCGCCTGCACTGCTGTGTTTTGTAACACAGCAGCAGCATTAGTGGTTCCTGTAAAGGCCCGTGGAATCGCGTGGCATAGCTGTAAAGTACTCTATTCAAGTTGTCTCATGCTCTGAAGTAGTGCCTGCAGGATGTCCGGTGTAAGGCCGGCCGGCCGAATCCCTTGGCTACTACGCGGCCTTGTACAGAGACCACCGGATCATCTATGCACATGCGATACTGTACATGTAACACTAACACTCTTTCCGTGAAATCCCACCGCCGTCTCGCCAGACGTTGAAGGATGTGAGCCGGGAGCGATTCGACGTGAACAAGGTACCCACCGACCCGTCCGAGTGCTGGTCTCAAATCCAAAGCTTGCTTCTGCAAGCCGCTGTTCAAGACCAGAAACAGCAGCAGCAGCAGCAGCAGCAGCAGCAGCAACAAGCGACGCCCGGCAGAGTGGCCAGGCCGCCCGATGCCGCTGCCGTTCAGCCAGACACGGGGGGCGCGCGAATCGTCACCGATACCGCCGCCGCCTCCGCTGCTGATGCTGGTACTGGTACTGGTACTGGTACTGGTGCTGCTCCCGAGTCTGTAAGACCCAAGAGAGTCAAGGATAAAGAGGACGTGAGGGCTTCAAGAAGCGTCCCTGTAGACCAAGCGGTGGATCACACGTCCAGGGGACCCGATGGATGCACTCGTTGCCCCGCCGCTAGCCCGAGTGGGGTGAGAGTGCCTGGCGAGGGTGGCCGTGGCGGGGGCCCCGTACAAGGGGGTGTAGGGGGGACCGCAAAGGATGGTGACGGTGCCGTCGCCGCCAAGTCGGCGCTGGAGACGTACGTGGACCAGTGCGCTTGGAGGGTTCTTCATGCAGCTTCTAGGACGGCATCTGGTGGGGACTCGTTTTTCGTGGTGCAGGTATGGTGTAGTGTGTGGTGGGTTCTATAATGAAAAACAAGGGGGGGGGGGGAGGTTATCCCGGCAGACATACAAGGATGCGCTGCTGTCCCAAATACGTTGATCAGGGGGGGGCACACAGAAGATTTCAAGCCACGTTTTTGATGAGAGGGGGCACACAGAAGATATCATGCCACCGTTTGATGAGAGGGGGCACACAGAGGATGAATTTCCTCCACCGAGGGCACGATGACATTCATCATCATCATCCACAATGGGTTCCTCCAATACTTATTATTCTTCCTACTCGGGGTATATAGAACAAAGTTCGAGAAGGGCGAAACAATCTTGCGGGTGGGGGTAGCAGTTCGTCTTTGTGTACACTCCGTGAGCCCTCTAGCCAGTCAACGTACCAACGCTAACAACGACGATGGCAAACACAAAGGCAGTGACGGTTACAGCAGCAACAACCACGACAATAATCTAGCAGTTACACGCACCCTGACCGCAACATACACCTACGACCCATGATGGAAAAGACCGGATTGCGCGTGTCGGCTATTACTCTGGCGTTGGCTAGCTGTGGGTGATGACGTGCACTTCCGGCCGTTGGCTGGGCCCTGATGTGCTGATGGGCTCTTTTGGAGGCCCGATGAGGGTCAGGTTAAGGCTTGTGCCACGTGCTTGAGGGTAAACTGCTCGAAAATGATGCGATAACGCTCGAGACCCTTGCTAAGAAACAAGATCCGGGGTGCTGTTGCGAAGACGGACCGCACTCCTCTTGCTGCTGCTGTTGCTGCTGTTGCTGTTGCTGCTGCTGCTGCTGCTGCTGCTGCTGCTGTTGGTGCTGCTGCTGCTGCTGCTGCTGCTGCTGCTGCTGCTGCTGTTCTTGTTTGTAGCGAGAAACGCGGTGTGTTTGGTAAGAGAACGGTTGACAGGTGCAAATATGAGCTTCTTCGAATAGTTCCTTAGCACTGCTGTGACCTGTACCGTCCGCTGCTGCTGCTGCTCGCTCTGCTACACCAGATACGCACCGGGGTTGTCGTTCGTCTGTCTTATGAAATACCCTGTACTTTGATTCAATCATGCTTGAATATTGCTTGAATATTTATTGTACAATACTGCAGGATTTGTTCGGCGGGGAAGGTGTGCTAGTGAAGATGGCCACGGCACCCACCGAGCCAATCAGGATTCGCACCAAGGTATGTACATCAGAAGAGAGAGAACAGTAAATCAGAACCAGACACGTAGCCAGGGGTGGTTGTACTGTGCCTTCCTGCTTCCTGGGTAGGCGCCGTGCCCTCGGGAGTACTGCTGTGTGGTACCATGTTGGCTACGGCTGTAGCAGACTGGCAAAGGATGTGCGGGGCGGTAATTAAAGTTTGGCTGCTGTACAAAGACCAGACTTCTCCTAACTTCGCGCCCAAGACATCTGATCTGAGGTTCTCGAGTTACTGCTGTATGGATTTCTGTCTCTCTTCCTTTCCTGTCTTCCGGCACGATGTATTCCCATTTTCTCTTGTGGAATTTGTGGTGTTCCAGGGTCTGGCGGTGAGAGTGACGACGGTGGACAAGCACGACATCTACCACATCTCCGACGTAGACATGACCACATCCGAAGCCTCGCCCCGGCCTCTGATGACCATCACCAGCACCATGAAGGAGATTATCCAGTTCGCACCGTTTGTTGAGCATCCGGTGCTCGTGCGGCGTAAGGTGCGTCAGAAACTGAGTGGTACCGATGCATGCAAGCACTCCATGTGGCACTTCCCAGGATGGCATACAATGAATAATAGGCTCTTTCGCTGTATTGACGTAATGAGTGCTGTGAACACGATTCCAAGCACGGCAAAAGACATAGCCGACTCTGCTGGAAGGGCGACTTAAATTTATGAAGACAAGGACTGGTTGTGTTTTTTTTTTTCTTGGACTGGGTGCTCTTCAACAGCTGACGTACCACATGCGAGACTTTTGTTCGTTTTCACGGTAACCGACCGCGCCAAAAACGAAAAAATGGCCAGTTTTTCGTGAAGAAAGTGTTGCGTGTTACAAGACTTTTTTTCGGCATCCCTTCGGACGATGAGCGGCAAGAACGTGCATGCAGGGTTCAACTGTAACAATCAGTGCGGGCAGTGCATACGTGTAACGGCCATGTTGTTTGTTGGTTACTTTTTTGGGGGGTCTTTCGAGGCCATTTTCCCTCCCGACCCCGCACCCTAAATTCTGCAACCGATGCGTTTTTTTGCTGCAAAATACACTGTCTATTGCTGTACCGGTTTGGTGCCTCGATGGCCTATAAATATCAATAGTCCGGGCTGATCGCCGAAGGGAATGGTTCGGACATCCCTGCGGAACCCTCAAACAGGCAGCAGCAGCCTTCGCACGCCAGGAGTGGAAGGTGAGGCATTGGCGTTGTCTTTTTCGGCAATCAAACTAGAGGACGTATGCATACGTACGAGACAGTACGGTCGGACACCATGTAACCCTAACCCTATTTAGAGCGATCATGAGCGACGCTGTACGATGTTTTTCGATGGTTTTAATCGTACACGGGGAGTTATCTCGTGCCCCATGAACGCCCTTAAAAGAAGAGAAGACAGAAAACGTGTGCTTCCCTGACCTTCCGAGTGTTTTTCTCTATTAGGCGTTTGTCGTACGCGCTGCTGCAACAGCCACATAACGTCAAGGGGTGTTGTTACCGATGCTTCTCTTGTTGTCAAACATTCGGCGAGATTGTGCCGTGTTCCGTGTTCCGTGTTCCGTGTTCCGTGTTCCGTGTTCCGTGTTCCGTGCTCGGTTGTTAGCGTTTGCATGCTCCCGGTTATTGGTGCCACTCTAAGCTTATGTAGCGGCACCACGGATGCTGCGTGCGGAGATGTAGCAACAGCAGTGCATCAGCCGGTGGTGTGTCGCTAATCGACAAAAGAAGTACAAGTCATAGCAAGTGAAGGGGCGGTGCTGAAAGAGACGATGCTGCTTGTCATGTACACCCTCGGCAACCAACAGCAGGCGCACCCCGCGCAACGGCTTCCCATCCCGGTGTCGTCCGCATCATCACTGCTTGTGCTTTGGCAGACAGCGTCAGCACGACGATGCCTTGCTGTTTTCCTACAGTCAACTCTGTTAAGAGGTTATCATCCGTCAACTCTGTGTACACTAACTCCTCTTGGAACAGTAGTGCCGCCAAGGAGTTGATTACTATGATATGATACAGTATGATACAGCAGTACGGGTACCTGTATTAGGCCGCAAAGTAGTGCCAAGGGATTCGGCTGTACTGGTACTGGGCACCCTGCACTATGTTCAGGGTATGAGACCACTTGAATATTGTTGTCCGTCTGCGTCACGCGATTCCACCGGCCTTGCACAGGGCGATTCTACCAGCCTCACTTTTTCCTCCTTATGCAGCGACCACTACTGCTGTACAGCAGTATTCACCAGGGAATCCAAATGCTTGGGATGACGAACTCTGCGTGGTGAAACTGCACTCGTGCACGCTTCTTTTTTTGTCTTCGTGTTGACTCGTGTACTGTGGTATATACTACTTGCTCAGGTTCATTACGATATCAGCGGACCTTCCCGACTACCCAGAGGGCCACCTAGACGCCTCTGCGGGACTGCTGCTGGCCTCATCCCAGCCATCTCCTCCCAACACGGTGAGCCTAGACGAACAAACGGCTGGAATGCTACATGTGCTGCTGGCATGCTGAACAGAGGAAATGATGCCCCTCTCGCCCTCGAGTGTTGTCTGTTGTTGTTCGTAATAATGATGATGATAATGATTTGCCTTGTAGTTTGGTTTTGTTGTCATTGTTGTAGCTGTTGGTTGATGATGATGGTGGGCTAGGGTTGTTCTGTCTGTTGTTAGGGGGTTGTTTGGGTTTTCGATAGCGTAATGCACAGTGCTTGACTTATCGGGAGTCGTCCTTCGTTGCACTTAACGGCCACTTAACCCAGCACCGTTTGATTCTTCACATGTACAAGCCAGCCCCCCCCCCCCCCCCCATTTTTTTTGCACAAGTATTTTATTCCACTTTCTACACAATAAAGTGTGCGGCTTACTCAAGGGCACTCACTACCTCTCTCTCTGAGCCATTCCCTCTCTTCTTCCATTGTAAAGTACCATGATACATAGGCAATAGATAAGACTGTACCGGATATCTAATCTTGCTCTACTAGTCTTCGTTCTTCCCCTCGCTGCCTCGGCAAGGCTTTTGCTTAGGCATGGCCCATAGCGAGGGGGGGGGGTCGTTCTAGCGAGCATGGGTTAGACTCACCCTCAAAGGACCGATACCTTCTTGCTGCGGCGCACCCGCCGCGAGGCGTGCGTAGTGGTAGAGTTGGGGTCGGCACTGGTGCGCGTCAGGTACAAAGTGCAGATGCGCGGGCCTCATGGCCGTCGGTGTAGACAGCAATGTCCATCTCAGTTTTGTGCGCGGAGGCAGACGCCATCAGAAAGGTGGACGGGCACTATGTACACGGCCCTAGGTTTGCTAGAGGGAGCTGTACTGTCTCAGTAACCTGGCTTCGCCATCAATGGGGAGGAGGGGACAGGTGGTGACGAGCTGAGTGGGCTAGTTGACCCTTCGGCGCGAGAATTTTCAGACCAAGAACCTTAAGTGCAACGAGGGAGAAAGCGAGGAACCGACTGGGAAGGACAGCAACGAGAGCGTGTACGGACGGAGCGGGTCGATTTTGGTCGTGCTAGGACTGGCCGCAGCGGCACCGGAGCAGCGGCACCGGAGCAGCGGCACCGGAGCAGCGGCATCGAGCAACGGCGCCGGAGCACACGGACGACGTCGAACCGTGACGCACGGACGAACATTTTGTGTTGTCAAATATATTCCGTTTTTTTTCCTGAACATTGGTGTGTATGTGACGACGTCACGGGCTTTGTAGAGAGACGCGGCAGAGATGGCGCGGATAGCCCGGGTGACTTTTTTGTGTACCTGCATCGTGGAAGACCCCTTCAATGTGGAATGATTTCTAGTCAGTGTCGATTATTTACACTGCTGTGTCCAACACAGATGATCAGGGGTAGATTCGGTGATTGTCAATTGCAATGATGGCTTTGGTTGGTTGTTCTTTTTCACTGTAAATTTATGCCCACGGACGCATTCTGACAGCACTTCAGACAGCAGTTGCGCGCCCCGAACTTGTGCCATGCCTACCATGGTGTTAATTGTACAGACAGCACTCCAGACAGCTGTAGTCGACAGTCGACATTCATTTTGGTAAAGTGTAGGACAGGGGGGGTGATGCTGCTGTAGTCGAATGTAGTGTGTGGACGGGTAGTTCAGTTTTTGGGCACGCAAACGTGCTGCAGGGATGTAGGTGTACCTCTTCGGGCTTGTGTACCCTTTTCTTGCTAGTTTGCGTGTTCTTTGGATCTTCTGATGGCTCTAGCATTTTTGTGACCACGGACCGCGTCTTTGCTAGATTTTGGGATTAGCAACTGACACGAGTTAAATGTGAAGACAACAACAACAACAACAACTCGCGCCTCTTGATGTCTTTTTTAAGGAATATTCGTACAAGAAAAATACTACCCGTTGGAAATAACCATAGCTCTCAGTCGTTTTTTGTCATCCTCTCTTAGAACCCTGCCGCTGCACTCGCTGTCCGCTCTTGTCTTGGATGACAGGAGGAACAACTACACCCGCTGGTGTCGGTAAAGGTTAACGCCAACCTCCACGGCGCTGCCGCAGCAGTCGCCTCACCCGCAGACAGCGAGGACGCTAGCAGCGTCACGTCCAGCCAGGCGTCCGCAAACAGCCGGAGCAGCAGCATCCTCCGCAGGCGGCCGTCGGTGTTCAACGCGCCGCCGCCGTTGCCGACGCCCTCCGCCTGGGAGCGGGGAGGAGATAGTTCCGAGTCCGAACCAGACACTTCTTCTTCTTCTTCTTCTTCTTCTTCTTCTTCTTCTTCGGAGGAGGAGGAGGAGGAGGAGGAGGAGGAGGAAGAACCTTATCCTGTCGAGCGAGTTTCAACCAGCGATGGGGAGGGGAGTGAGGGGGAGGGGGGGGCGGGGGTTAGACCCTAACGGCCCCGGAGAATACGGTAGGCGGTGTTTTCTCCGTGTCTTCTAGCGTCCCCGAGTACAGCATGCATGGATATTTTGTGGGTGATTGAGGGGGTTCTTGCTTGCGCCTACGGCCGATAACGTTGTGCGTGCGTTCTGGACCAGACCACATTTGGCGCCCCCCCCCCGAAAGCAGGAACTAGTACCAGTGTAGACCGGTAAGCATGACTACGATTCGAGAGTGTTCTTCGACGACGGTGGGGGGGGGAAGTGTTTTCGTGTGTGCTTGTTCAAAGAAAAGTGAAGTTTAGTTTATTGCGTTTGTCATGGGACGGAGGGAATGTGTGGTATTCAAGTGTATATCAGCTTGATATAACACGAAACGGTGACGTTCTGTATTCGTTGCAAGACGTGTCTTGCAGTTTGTTTGTAAAGGAGTGGTACTGCTGTTGGTCTTTATGGACTGATTTGTTAGCCCTGGGGGGAGTTGTCTGGCAACGAAAGGGCTTGTATTGTGTCGTATTGTCACTCACGTGTTACAACCCTGTTGAACTGTGTTGATTGTTTTCCTTGTGGAGTCTCACGGTAGCGTTTCTTTCGTGTACGATCGCATCATCATCGTACAATATCATCATCACGATGTCCCCCGTATCTCTTTTTTGCAAGAGTTGATCAATCACAAGTAGCTAAAGTCGTGCTGCCTGCCTGGTGCACAAAAAGTTAATACGCCCGGTTTTCTCTTCCAGCCATAAAACATGAAAGCCACAGGACGAGCAATCGTCTTCCCGCCATAAAAATCATGAAAGCCACGGGACGCAGCTGTGATTGCTCGTCTTATCGCAACAGTATCGCAAGTAGAACAGCAGTGCCACCAAACCTCCAAATGTAGAGACACCGAACAGCTGAACATGTCAACAGCGGAACCTCGGCGTCGTAGCGTCGCGGTCATGCGGGGGGGGGGGCGGCGGGTTACAAATCCTTCAGAAATAGATACAGGCGGGAGAGAACTTGTGATATTGTCATCGACGCCATGCACTAAACTTGAATGGTGGCCGGTCAGAAAGACCAAAAGGCTCGATCACCCACTACTAGCTACTGCACATCGCGTTCCACGCTGGACGCGTATATTAACTGCCGAACGAATTTACTGCAGGGTGTGTGTTTACGCTAAATAGGACGCTTAGGGAAGAAACAAACTTACATTTTGGAACTCCTTCCTTCTCAGATGATTCACGGCGCCCCCGATGCTGGTTGCTGGTTGCTGCTTGCCGTTGTCTACTCGGTGCCACTCTGCTGCCTGGCTGGTCACTTGCAATGGAGACTCCACGCGATGAGGCACAAAAGGCATGTGTGCTGGGATCGGGAGCGTTCGGGACAGCCCTGGCACAGTTAATGGCAAGAAAGGGGGTGCCGACAACAGCGTGGACACGATCTCAAGATGTCACAGACCTCATCACCAGGTTTGAAGTACATTGTACTTGCTGTCGGATTTGCTCTCACTCCCTGTACCACAAAGCTTCCTACAACAGCAGCAGCCCTTCAGCGGAGTAGCGGTCGTTACTTGATGCAAAGGGTGCATACGCTCCACGATCTGGACGTGTTCTATGCGTGCAGCATGACCATGATGGCGGTTGGGTGTTTTAACCCTACAACCCCGTGGCAAAGTGAAACATGTGCATGAAAAACAACCGCTCCTCCTACATATACATATGTTCTACCTCCTGGAGCAAAGTCTATACCATACCGAGAGCCTGCGCATCATAGGTGCTGTAGTATACTTACCTTCACGATATGCGGCGAGCACTCACAAGCATTGGGGCTGTGCATGCCTGTTAAATATGCAGCAGTCAGAGGTCTTTCAGCCAGTGCGGAAATTGCACCGTTGGGCGGATGATTTTTGAACACCCCGATAGCACTGCGGGTCACCCCGCAAGATACGCACTGGATGCATCGATCCCGCGCGGAGCACGGCACCCACGTAAGCCTACACACGTTCCTACAGCAGTAGTAGATCTACAGCAGTGAGCAGAACGGAGCCTCTATTGTCTATAGAGTACGAAGAAATATGCCTTCTTTGGGCGATAACTACAGTACTAGTCTACTGCTGTTGAAATTGTTGATTCTCTCTTGAGGTCATCGTACGCGCTGTGTGGTGTTCACGTGTACTGCGTTTCTGTGGGAATGTCGAAATGTTTGACCGCGTGGCATACTATATATGTGGAGAGGCGGTGTCCCACAAGACAAAGGTTTTCTGCTGGCCTCATCATTTGGTCATTTGCGCGAACTGCTGTGTGTCTCGTGGAATTCATATGCGGTGATCTGTGGAGCAGCGTAAACTGATCTATCCTTTGATCTGGTGAAGATTGGTTGCGATGGCGATCTGTTGACCTCACGATCTGTTGAAGCAGCGCACACTGCTGCTGTTTATCCGTCGAAATGTAGATGCGATGGTGATCTGTTGACCTCACATAATGGGGTCTGTTGAGCAGCGCACACTTGCTGTACGTGTCTGATTGAATGGGGTGTCATATTAGTTATGTCATGATGTCATGATGCTTTGTTGGCCTCATGATCTGTTGAGCAGCACCCACGAGAACACCCCGTACTTGCCGGGCATCAAGCTGAGCGAGCTTGTCGTGGCCACTACGGAGGTGTCGGAGGCCGCGGAAGGCGCCAGCATCGTCTTCGTCGTTGTGCCTACGCCCTTCATCAGAGGTGTGTATCCTTCAACAGGCGATACTGCTGCTGTAGCGGCTCGGCTAAGAGAGGGTCGGGATACGCCAAGAACACTGCAATTGAACCCGGTTTTCTCTTATACCGAACGACATCAAACTTATTTGTTTCTTGTGGTCGGGATGGCAACTTTTACTCTCATACTTGTATGATACTATGAAAAGTATTTCCGTGCTTTCTCTTGAGTGGTGTCTCTTTCACCCTAGCCGGCACTACCAGTATGTGAGTAAGAGCCAGGCACGTGGTAGACTATTTAGTAGAGAACAGTAGCGAGGAAGATGAAGCAACAGAGGAAGTGGCGAGAGAATGAGGGAGAGAGGGAGAGCGAGCCGCATGCGGAGAGTACGCAGAGAGGGGGGCTCTCTGCTGACTGAGAACCTTGTGTTGCAGTGGAGAGGGGGCTACTTGTTTCACGGAACTACATGTACCACCACACCAAACGTTGTGGCTGTATCAGAGGTTGAGGAACTTCACTTAGGCCTACATTCCCAGGGCTGACGCACCGCTGTTGACATGACCGAATTCTTGGGGTACTGTTCCGCTGCTTCGACCCGGATGTTTTCCGCCTGTGCTTTGCTGCTGTAGCGGCTGGCTGCCGCCTCCGCCGTCCGCGACACGCTGCTCTTGATGCTGCTGCCGATCGGATCTATGTGCAGATTTCATCGTGAAGCATAGAGACAAGATACCAACGGGGGTGCCAATCGTGGTCTGCTGCAAGGGCATTGAGAACGGCTCGCTGCTCACGCCTTTCGAGATTCTGGAGGAGGAACTGCCGGGAAAGGTATGCTGTAGGGCGACCAAACATCCTCATCGAGACCTTGTTTAGCTTTGATACCAACCCCCGCGGTGGTACATAAATTGGGGCGCTGATCGTACACGGAACTCCCAAAATATCTGCTTTTCTCCACTTTTTCTTGTATCCCTATGCTGTTTGCGTTTTACTTGTCCCTTGCTTGGCCTCCTTCGCACAATCTAAGCCTTGCAGGACAACGCGTGATAAAAAGCATACTTGAAGCTGGGGTTGTGCAGACTCCTCAAGTCTTGAGCACCAAACACCCTAGCAGGACCAAACGGCGCCTGGCCTGCATTTCGCAACTCCAAGCTTATGCCCCTAACTCCTAACCCCTAGCTGACTGTACCGCAGCTAGAAACACGTTTCCCTTTAGAACTCCAACCTGTGGCCGTTGTCCCTGTGATAGCTACGATAGTCCTCACCCTCGACGACCCAATTATCTCCCGGCAAACGCTAACCCGAACCCTTCACCACAACCCGCGGCCTCCTGCCTTTGAACCCCACCACCATCATCAGTACCACAAGCACCTGGCCTGTCTATCCGGACCCTCCTTCGCGAGAGAGGTAGCGCTCGGGAAGCCCACCTCTGTCACCGTGGCCGCCAAGGACATGGCCTGCGCGAGCAAGGTCCAGGAGATGGTGAGCGACCTCAACTTCCGCGCCTACACCTCGGATGACGTGATGGGGCTCGAGCTCTTCGGGGCCGTGAAGAACGTTCTCGCGATCGCGTGCGGGGCGAGCGATGGGTTCGAGTTCGGGCTGAATGCGAGGGCGGCGCTGATCACGAGGGGCCTAGCGGAGATCTCGCGCATGGCGGTGAAGTGAGAGTTATTATTATTATTAAGGCTCTTGTTAAAGGTCATCTTGTGTTTTGTGTTTTGTGTTTTGTGTTTGTGTTTGTTCGAGGGGTGAACCCTGTGAGTGTTGAGTTGACGTGTGTTTTTCTTTCAAAGGGGCTGCGAGGTAGATAAGCCGTAGACTCCTGTTTGGCTGGATGGAGCACGGCGTTGGTCAGAGTTGGCACTGCCGTTGGAGGATGCAGGCGAGGTTGCACGCACCCGTATCGACAACTTTGTCTAGGTTGGTGAATCCACCAGAGCATGATCTTCAACGGCTAGATCTTAGCAGAACATGATTGGGTGCAGAGACAGAAAATGTACAACCATGAACATGGTGACCTGAATGTGAATCGTGGATATTGCTGTATATATTTTTTTGTTTCTTCAGGAAGGGGGCTTCGCCGCTGAGCATGGGGTCCCTGTGTGGCGTGGGGGACCTGGTGCTCACTTGCACCGGCTCTCTCTCGCGTAACTGGACCGTGGGAAACAGGCTGGCGAGGGGGGAGGTGCGTGGAACTTTGCAAATGGTGATGCGTGATGTTCAATCGTGTGTGATCTCATCTCTGAGTGGTCGGTCCTTTCGACCCTGTACCTCCACGAGAGGTACAGGAGTAGGCGTAGTATCTCTGCGCTGCTTCGATCTAAGCAAAAGCCAAAATGGGGGCTGTATATCAATGGCCGACGTTTTCGGCTGAGATTATCTTCATGTTAAGCACGGGTTGCCACACTGGTGGAACCGGTACCTGCGCGATCGTGTTGGACGCTCCTTGAGGAGAGTAAAGTGAACAACTAATACTGCTGTAGTCTGCACTTGCACAGAAGTTCGTGTGCAGAGAAAGCGTGGCTAGCCGGTGTGCCCCAGGCCATGTCAATATCGCGAGGCTTGTAACGTAACATCATTTGTCGGGGGTCTCAGCATCGTCCGTGCCCGTGTGTTCTGTTCCGCGTTGTGGTCTCAAGCCCCTCTCCCATGTGTATGTGTATCCCAAGCAACTACAATATTCTCTCTTGTTCGGCAGGACCTTGATACCATCACGACCAGCATGCGGATGGTAGCGGAGGGGGTCAAGACTGCGAGTTCTGTGGTTGCACTCAGCGATAAGATGGGGGTGGAGATGCCCATCTGCCAAGAAGTCTTCGAGGCGAGTGCTGTTGTTGTTGTTGTTGTTTTAGGGTTAGGGATACCTGAATAGCACTGCCAGTTTCGTAGAAGCGTATGCATACACATGAGTTGTAGTTTCTGTTCTGAAACCCGAGAAACGGTTGTTGATTTTTTCAAAGGAGTCGACACCGGGCGGGGGGTCCAAGCAACACCAGAAAAAAGAGACCTATCTTGTGATAACGGACGGTGTTGCAAAACAGAAATCGCCAGCGGTTCAAAGGGGCACCCATCCCATCCATCGCACGATTGCACCATCTACGATTCAAAACCCGGCCGATTTTTTTGCGGCACTGCCCCGCCGTGGCTGTCTTTGGCCTGTCTCTACTCGCATGTCGGCGCAGGTTCTCCACAACAAGAAGCCGGTCATGGAGGCGTTGGCGTCCCTTCAAGGCCGACCGCACTCCCACGACCTCAGCCTCGAGCTCAAGCACTCGGAGGGCTGGAAGAGCATGGGCTTGGGACACCCTTAAAGGCGCATCAGATGATCCGTGACGACATACGCCCGGAAGCCCAACCTCATAAATGGCGGCCCCCGATAAAGGTTAGAGGGGGCTGACTTGCTTCGTTGCGTGCAGCCAGGCGAACGTCGGACGGCGTTAAGGAGACTATGCATAGACTTGCTACTCTGCGGGATGGCGGGTACAGCAGTACCAGTGCCTTCGTGCAGACAGACAGCGCAGAACGTTCAGGCTCCAAAGGCTTGGAAAGACGAACGCTACAACGTTAGGGTAGATTGTGTACACGCGCGACAAATAGATTATTCGATTGGATTAATTAGTTGTCGAGGTGTACTACGGCCCCCTTTCTGGAAGGAAGGATGCAGCAGGTGGTACAAGAGTTGAAGCGTGAGCCCACCAATCATTCCAGGCTGCTGCTAAAAGTCGTTGCCTAAATCTGTGTTCTTTCTTGTTCTGTTCTGTAGTAGTCCTGTGCTGGGAATTTAACAATTTTTTCAAGTAGTTTTTTGCGGGTACTGGAAGGTTGGGAACCTCTTGCAGAGTCATCGATGTACTGCAACTTGTGTGTGCAGTTTTTAAGCCCTTTCTCTGTGTTGAGGTTGCTCTGGAAGACTTGGCGCACACACGCTCGCTTCCGTCGACAACCGGCCCTTGAGTTGTATTTGGCGTGCGCTTTCATGGAAAATCTTTAGAAAAAAGAAAAAAACACCTTTATTTCCCCTCCGTAACGGTGCTGTTTGATGGTTGATGGCACGGCGAAAGGTAGATCGTAACTCCTGTCTCCAACACACGACCTTAAATGTATGGATGAGCGGACGTGCAAAATAGATGGTTCTGCTAAATGGCTTTTGGCGATGGGCACCCTTCAGAACCACACGGCGTATTTTCACCAAGAGGCGCCCTGTGTAGCCCAGTGATGGTAAGACGTCCTACATAGGAAAGATGGGGATCTACACGTCGGCTCCGTTGCCTTGTATTAATCAACATCAACATTTAGGCTCCACTGAGGGCACTTTCACGCCCGGGTGTACTGCACGTTATTTTTGCCTGGACCGGTTCCGGCACCCCCAAAGATTGATGAAACGACAATGAGATTATTACTGAAACGACAATGAGATTGACGAAACGAAACAAGTGCCGAAGCGAAAAAGCGAAACCGCTGAAAAAAAAACAATGGGATAATCCTTCATTCTTGCTGAAAGCCACATGAGACCACCAAATCACCGCCGGTGGATATCCCTATACCACGGAAGAAAGAATTCTCGTCATGACAGCCACAACCAACAAGATGCACCTACCTGTGTTGTCGTCATGGTGTCGTGTAGTGTTAACGTTTAACCCCGCCGCCTTCGCTGACGACAACTGCTTCTCCCAACACACCAAGTAGTTTGCGGATTCAATTACCTCCGGGAAGTTGTTACAGCATCGAAAGCCCGGGTATATACCACCATAGCAGCAACACTTAACTGTACTGTAGCACGGGACGCGAAAACACACCACAGGCAACACCAGCCACATATGGTAACCGCAAGAGGTGGGAATGGACGAGGGAAGCAAACCGCGCCAGGGTCACCATGGCTGCCGTTGGTCCCCTCACTAGCTCTGACAACAGAGAGAGAGAGAGAGAGAGAGAGAGAGAGAGAGAGAGAGAGATGGCTGGCATCGCTACCACACCATGTCAATGATAGCGTACGTAGCACACCAAGCACACGTTCGTTTTGTTTGTCGAAGTGTGAGCTCGCCCCCCCCCCCCCCCCCCCCCCCGGGGAAATTTTCCGGGTTTTTCCATTTCCCCCCTTTTCCCCCCCTGGTTTAAAAAAGAAAAATACCCGGGGGTTGGTGCGGGGGGCCCCGGGGGGAAAACAAAAACAACAAACTGAACCCCCCCCCCCCCCGGGAATTTAAACTCCCAAACCCCACTGGGCCCCCTGAAAAAAAAACCCAAAATGGGCCCCCTTTCCCCCGGGGGGGCCAAAAATTTCCCAACCTTTTTTTTTTCCAACCCGAACAAAGAAAACCTTTTTTCAAATGAAAAGCCTGTTTACAAAAATTCCCTCCCCCCGGG
>FN648530.1:120673-163308 GCA_000310025.1 Ectocarpus siliculosus
ACCTTTTTTTTTTTTTGTAAAAGAAGAGCGCTCCCCCCCCCCCCCCCCCCCGCCCGGGGTAATTTTCCAGGCTTTTCCAATTCCCTCGCTTTCCTCCGCATGCTTAAGAAGTGATATATACCTGGTGCTTGTTGCGTGTGCCTCGTGGGGCAAAGCAAAACGATCAAGCTGAGCCTCCGCCTCGCCGTGAAATTGATACTCCAAAGCGCAGCTGGCCCACGTGAAACAAACACACAATATGGCCCCTCTTCCCTCAGGGGGGCCGAGAAATTCCCAATCATTTTCTTTGTCAAACCTGACGAATGAAACCGTTTTTACAAGTGAGATGCATGTTGACAGAATTCCTCTCCCCAGGCGTGCTGAACGGGAAACCTTTGTATCTACCGTACATACGTCTGGTGCAAATTCGAACCATGTCCACTGCTAGACAACCGCCGTTGCCAAACATGGGCGTCTGCGCTCGTCGCTCATGGTTGACCATATCGTACCCACTCTACCCGCTGTTGAGACGAGAGGTGAGTCTCTTGCTGACTATTGCGCCTTCGCAATTCAGGCCGGATGACACTGCCTCCCTAATGACTTGACCGTTGAGGTTGAAAAGCTTTTGTTCCGGTACAAGACCCCATGCATGTCACCCTCCCTCGAGTCGCCCACTAGTGGCGATGGGGTAGAAGCCAAACTGATCCTACCTTAGGTTTCGGATTAACTTGCGCCCAAGAACATGCTTACATGTTCCCAAAACAAATGACCCCCCTTTCATAGAAAGGCTAAGGCTCCATGTGGACAAGATGGAAAACTCTTGCCCAAAATAAACAAAGGCGTGCAAAGAAAGGTTCCATGTCGACAAGATGGAAACCTCTTGCCTCAAAACAAAAAAGGCGTGCCTGAGAGGGTCTAGAATGTAGCGAAAGATCAACACCTTCTGCCCTGCTAGATACCACACGGTTTAGGTTAGCCCGCGCACTATCGGTCGAGCCCGATCAAGCTGAAAAACTCGGCCCTTGTTCTAGAATCCGCCTGGAAGCAGCCGTTCACGCTGCTGGTCATGGTGGTTGCCCCCTGCTTCTGCACGCCTCGCATGACCATGCACATGTGTCTGACAAGATTTTTTTCATCACCAGGTGCAGGCACGAAAAAAAAAAAAGTAGCGTTCGGGACGACGGGTAAAAAATTGGTGTATTGGCCGTGGGACATATATCGTAGAAAAGCGGGGGGCTAGATTCGTACGTGACAGCAGTCTCTCTGCCCCCAGATAGATCGGGGTCGTGTGTTGCGTGTGTTGCGAGTGAGGAATGCTGCAGTCGTATCAAAACATCACAGCAGTTGCTTATTCCTAGATTAGTCCATTGGGGTCCCCCCAGCAAGCAACATTAGGCATGGCGGGTTGACTCCGGCGTATTGTAGAGTTGGCGAGCGGGGGAAAACGCGAAAACACGACAGCAGCTTCACAGAAACGAGCAGACGCAAAAAAAAATGGTAGTGGAGTCAAGAACATCGGAGAGTCACACGGAGAGTCACCGGCGCTGCAACCCGGTGACGGATTCCGAACACTTGTTTCCCAAAGCCATCTCACGATTTGATTGACTCTTACGGTGTACAGTACTCCATCCGGGGGGTAGAGGGTGAAAGTACAAAGGAAACTGAGAGAACGACTTTTTCACGCCATGTGTACCTTTACCTTTCCCCGGCAATTTTTTTCGTCGACGGCACTGCAAAAAAGAACAACCCGCCCGGCCAAACCCGAACCCTACCATAAAAAACTTCGTCATGTACCTAAGCTTTTAAGAGACCAGTGCATCAATCTCCTCAGACAGTAGGAACAGCCCACCCATCCAATCCAAACCATAACACATCCATGCATACCCGACACGGCAACACCCATGTAACGCGGAGAAACGCAGCACGACTCACGATGCCTCGACGACCACCCCCACTCCCAACGGGTCGACCGCCTCTCGAATGGCTTCCGCGATCTGACGCGTCAACCTCTCTTGCACCTGCAGCCGGCGCGCGTACATGTCCGCGATTCGAGCCAGCTTGCTCAAGCCGATGATCTTCGGTACACGGACGGACGGCGAAGGAGAGAGCGAGCGTGTCAGCACCGAACACAAACAGCGGAACTTGGGCGGCAGACATGACGTACACATACGCTAAATACGAAAAAGATGCATGTGACATACACCGCGTTTGGGTCTTTTGCTGCGTCCCGCGTTTTATTAGAGAGTTGGTCCATTTTTTGTGCTCCTTTGTACTTTCCTGCGTGTCTTTGTGTTTCCGTCTATTTGGATCTACCCTCTCCAAGTTTGACACCAAAAAATGCCGCGTCAACAGAGGAGGCACGAGACGGCAAAAGTTGCTCAGCACCACATAATCATTCCACGGTAGAGCCGAGATAAAGGCAAACACAAGCCCCTACGTTACGCTTGGGAGGTCTAGAGGAGGATGTTGGGAAGATGTTGGGCGGCGGGTAAAATAGACGTGTCTATAAATAGTGCTGGTTGAACACCAGTGCTGGTTGCCGGTATACTTTAGCCCAATGCCGGCCAATTCTCAGTGCGCACAGCCAAAGCTCTCAACAGCGCCGGTTGAGGGTTTTTTCGTCCCCGAACAGTGCCAGTTTAGGGCTATCCAGGCACTCTACGCAGTAGTGCCGGTAAATGGTGAATTTTCTGCGCACACTCGACACTAAAGAAGGACCTCTGATGTAAATTATGTATTCTACAGGGACCTCCACTGCTTTACTCTAGCGGTATTTGTTGCACTCATGGAACCGGTCGCCCCGGTAGTTCAATTGGTATCCTCGAAAACCTTGTCGTGGGCAGGATCAGGGGTTCGAATCCCGGCGTAAGCGAGCTTCTGTTTCTGGTCTTGGTGGAAAGCGAAAGCGCCCACTCATTGTTCGTGTGTACACAGAGGGAAGAGGGTGCTGCACTTCAAATAAAAATATGAGGCAAAGCACCGCAAGAGAGTTGGGTTGGGGGCCTCAGGGAGAGGGACCCTTCGGTGTGTGACCACGGGTTGGAGTAAACGGCACAAATACTGTGGGCGCTGATTTTTAAGTCATGACAAAAAAAAGGGGGGGGTCGTGGTTGAATGTCCACAAGAAGAGCACAAGAGCACGCTTTGTTTGTGTGTGTGTTTTTATTATAAGCATCAACCGCGCAAACCGGCTGACCAATGAAAAGACGTCGGTCTCAGTGCGGGTGAAAACCAAGAACAAAACACTTCTAAATGCCATTAACTGGGACCCCGTGAGGGGGCGGCATGGGGGAGACTAACCTATTCTCCGGATCAAAGACACAATAGTGTGTATGTGTGTGTGTGCAGTTTTATCTTACCTGATGGTGCTGACGTGGCACACATGGATATTGATTGGATTAGTGCAGAGCTGCTGCATACGCGCTCCTGTTTTGCGTCGCGCTGTACATCGAGAAGGATGCGCCACTGGCGACGTATTACGTGCAAGATGAGCGGGCTTGAACAATGCAACATTCATGCAACCGTCCCTGGAAAAAACAAAAAAAAAACACAAATATATACCGCTGTGGGTTTGGGTCGTGTGGGCGCACTTCACCCCACGGGTGACATTATTGCACCCCTTCCTTATCATCTGCAGGTGGGGTCAGGTGGGCTCAATTCATCCCATGGGTGAAAATTGAAAATGATCACAACCCATCTTTATCACGCCCCCTTCTTGTCAACCCCCCCGTGTGGGATGGAGTCCTGTGAGTGCAGTTTATGACACTGGTCACACAAGATATCACACCCCCTTCACAACACCACACCCGTGTGATACTTCTTGAACCTCCAAAAATGTCACCACACAGGTGTGGCATCTTGTGCTACCTATAGAGGTACGTATGTACATTGTACTTGCCTTTGATCGGGGGATGTAGGCGATGTGAACCTTTCCAGTGAACGGAACCATGTGGTGCTCGCACAAGCTGTGTATCTCGATGTCCTTGACGAGGATCATCTCATGGTGGTCCTCTTCGAACACGGCCTCGTTCACGATGTCGGACAGGCTCTGGCTGTACCCCCGGGTGCACGCCAGCAAGGCCTTGGCCATCCTCGAGGGAGTCTTGACCAAGCCCTCCCTTGATACGTCCTCCCCAAGGCATTCCAGCAGAGTGGAGCAGGCCTTCTGCATCTTGTCCAGTCGACCCTCGTCGTCGTCCGCCAGCGCACGTCGCATCTCTTCCGCGCGAACGTCGGGCGCGCTGCGCCTGCGCTTCAACCCAGGCCCTGCTTCCGCTGCGCCGTTAACCGCGCCCTTGCCTTTTGATGGGGAAGCCGCGGGGCCAGCAGCGCCGTTTCTGGGCGGCGCTGCTGCTGCTGCGGTTGATGTAGCGGCGTTATTTGCGGGCAACATGTGTACGTATATCTTGTCCTGGGCGACGAGTTGGCGACCACAGGAGGCGAGAGGGGTGGGGAATGTCGGCTGCTGGGCAAGGACTGCGTTGCAATTTTACGGCTGAGTGCGTAAATGCGGGATTCTCGAGCTCACGGCGGTCATGATTGGTCTGTCGGCGACACCTCTTCCGGCCGCCTTCGGCTCGAGCTCGCGCGAAATCACGCCGCATTTTTTTTTTCTAAATAAATCTGACACAACGAATCCATCTCTATCATAGAAAAGAGTCTGAGACAGATTAGCAATAAATTCATAGCGTCAGAAAGTACCTGTATGTCTACGGTTTCCCAGACAGCATATAGGGACATCTCCCCTGCGGGTAACAGGCTCAACAAGACAGTTTGGTGTTTGGTAGCTGTCTTGTCTTGAAATCACGCCGCATTTCTTTTTTCTTTCTGTACGAAGTGGGGCGGGGGGCAAGGGGGTCCGTAGAAATCCCAAATGTTGGTGTTAATTTTCGGGGCCCTCTGTCCCTCTCTGCTCTGTCTACTATTAATGCATAGAACCATAGTCGTAGTGTTGGGCTGGTTCTCTGTTCATGTGCCAGCCTGCAGTTGTTTGCTGGGCGCCAGACTACTGTGTACACCTCTCTCGGTATAGGTGGTATGCCATGTTTGACGCATTTTATTAGCCGGGGGGTGGCGCGAGTGTTGCGTGCTGAGCGCCGCTGGCGTGAAGGGGCTCGAATGCACCACCACCAAAAGGGTTCCGATGGACCCAATGGACCCCAAAACGGCCACCAAAAGATCGCCGTGAGATATATAATGAGACACACCAGTTGTTATTTCTGGAGAAAAAAAAACGATTTTGTTTTGTACCTTTCCCCTAAGCGGTCAACCGCGCTATTTAGGTCTCAGACAGACCACCAGGCAGGCTATCCTCTACATTGTACCGCCCCCGCGTGTCCTACCATTGGTACACTACAACACACCGACCCTTGTTATGAGAGGCGAAGCATTTCCGAGTCCAGCAGCAACGAACTGCAATGGACGCTGCACATATCGCCCCTACTTTCATGACAAGACCAGAATATATCAATACATCAACCGATCTCGAAGTGATCATCATGTGAATCTGACCTGGCCCCGTCCGTTGGAATGTGTCCCTTAATAAGCATAGTTGACCAATTAAAAAAAAAATCACGACGCACCCAAACATCCCCCCCTTCATCTGCACCTGCCCCTGTTGAGAGGGGGAAAGTTTGCACTACGGTGAGGAGGGCGTAGGTTACGTGCGTACATAGACAGACGCAAAACATTGACGAGGCGGGAAACAATGTGTCACACACGTCTAACACTTTAAATACACGCGCTGTTGCTTCCGCAATAGCAGCGGCGGCGGCGGCGGCGGCGGCGGCGACAAAACGAACGCTAGTTTTATGTTCTCGAAAATGCTGGAATGAAACAACCGATACTACTCTTGGGCACGCACCCAAGAAGCCCCGTCCAAGCGGCATGACACTACGCCTAAATTGATCACCGCGAAACCAGTGTATCGACACACACAGAACAGGCATCAGCATCGTACACAAAACAAGAAAGACATGCAGGGCGCCCACCAATACAACCTAGAACCATCCATGATTCATACGAGCGCCAGCCACCACATAAAGAAAAAAAAACGCCACCTGATACATACAATCACCAAAAACCGTTACATCGGCAGGCATGGTGGCGCTAGGCAATGCACAAAACCCAGAGAGGGAAGGGCAAGGCACGAATTCGAACAAAATGCATCAACAACATGCGTTGGGCGGGGTAGTCTTGTCACAAAAGCCGGCTATCAAATTCAAACTTGTTATGCTGGCACTCAGTCACAATTATATCGGACAGACAACAGCACACGTTTCACACAGCCATCAAAACACCGCCCGCCGAAGCCCAGGCCCGCAAAAGACTCTTCACCCAGAATCGCTGGAGGGAGGGTGCGTGCCTGCCAATACCAAAAAACGACCACAGCAAACACGGCCCCACGCCCACAGCCTCCGCAGCAAGGTTAAGGGTACGCCCGACAAACAGACACACATGTCACACAGACACGACGGGAACCATCGAGATTCGATCGCGCGTGATACTGATGATGGAGCCCCAACTACTCGTCCCGCTGAACCAACCCTACCCAATACTGGCCCCTCTGCAGCATCTCCACAACTGATTGTCCTCTCGTCTTCTCCCGACTGGTCCGATCTCTACGCACCCTTTCAAAATAAAAATAACCATCTTTTCTAGATTCCACTTTGGTGAGTCACTCCTTCACTCACTGCGCCTTGAACGGTTTCGGAGAAAAATAACCAAAATCGCAAGCCCGGCTGCAAAAACGATCTCAAGCCCGACCGTCCCGCGAGCGCCGCATTCCAGCGCGCCATACATCAAGCCATCCACCGGTGGATCTGCAGCATTTATTTTCCCAGACTGCTGTAGTCCCACCCCCGCTTGTTTGCGAATTGCACCGCGTGGACCGTTGATGTCATGTAGCGAACCTAGCCCTTGCCAGCAGACTTGTTGCCGTAAGCTCAGCCAAAGCCATTCTCAGCCCCGTGCTCAGAACCGTTGTCAACATTGTTTCTCGGCACCGGTTGAAGCACCACTCTCAGCACCGTTCCAAGCACCGTGCTCAGAACCGTTCTGAACAGTGTTTCTCGGCACCGGTTGAAGCACCACTCTCAGCACCGTCCCAAGCACCGGTTCTTCAGCGTAGTACCGTGCTCAGCCATACGTTGACAGGACGCCAACGGTGGCGGCGTCATGCCAGGTTGTCTCCCACGGGTGCGGGTGCATCATCCGCGATCTTTTCCTCCCCCTCGCCGTCCTCTTCTTCGAAGCAGCGCGCCCTGCAGTTGGGACAGCTCGCATTCACGGCCAACCAGCTGTCCACGCACTGACAAATTTACACACGGAGTTGGTGAGTTAAGGATGGAGGGTATTAGAACAAAGTATGCTAAGACTACGTGGACCCATGGGTCCCGGTGAAGATTTCGGACAAAACGTATGCATAAGCTACCCCGCAGTGGAACAAGAATCGTCGCGAAGGAAAAGACGAAGCACGGAAAGCGTGCTCGAAGTCGACGATTCATGCCGGAAAAGCACTGGGGGATTTGCAAGTCGGGAAACCGAATACAAAAATCTGTAGAGTATGTCATCATACGGGGAAAAACACAGCAGTCCTTTCTTGATCCTGAGGAGCAAACAAAGGAAACACATTGGACCGCACCTTGTACATCCAACGGGACATGTATTGGTTACAGAAGGAAAACATGAAAGGTCACCCGGCAGACGATCTAGAGGAATGTATCTAACGCTACACGAGAATGCCTCAGACGCCACGTGCCTCGGACACACAAGGCTTAAGGCTTCACCTAAACTAGGAGGCATTCCGAAGACAAAATAAATGTCCCGCAACCCACAAGAGAAATTTCAAACGACCCAATAGAATGCCTCGCTACGCAGGCACAAAGAAGACCAATTTTCCATCTTCAAAACTTGACTCCAGTACACCGTGCACTGCTGCCGTCTAACCGTGCCGCCGACTGCCAGAACAGATCATAAAGGTCTGTAGCTCGCTAAAGTCCTTGGGAGGCAATAATGGGGGGCAGCTTACCGTTTTGTGGAAGGCATGCCGGCAGGGAAGCTTTCTGAGCTCGTCCTCTGCTTCATACTCCACAAGACAAATGGCGCACGCGTCGTCTTCCATGTCTTGCACCTCACGATACTTGACTGCTCCAGGGGTGGGTCGGGGGCGAAACACGAAAGAACAAAACAAAGACAAGAAAGAAAACAATTGAGCAGGGCAGGGCAGGGCACATCACATCGGCACCTGCAAGGGTCGAGAACGAGTATGAAGGGCTAGAAGGTAGATTTCGATTGTGGGTGTGGAGGCTCAGAATGATGACACGATAGGATAGGATGAGAGGACAACTTGACCGTGCTGGAAGCGGCTACGGAAGGGTGTCGCCGCGTACCTGTGGGGGCTCAACTTAACAGCATTGAGAGAGACAGACAGATAAGACAGACAGACAGACAGACACAGACGGAAGAACCTGCGACTATATCGACACGTGCAGACGAAACGCCGGGAATGTCCCCACCAAAGCTCTTATCCGCCACAGAATGGTGCAGGTTAGGTTCTGGTGGCGTGTGTACCTCAAGACTTGCCGACACATCAACCAACATTCAACGGCCTGTCGTCAAACAAAAAAAAACACAAACACACACGAGGGGTCCCAGATCATGGCTTGAGAAGCAATTCTCTGTTTTCAACCGCACTGACACTGACGTGTTTTCATTGGTCAGCCGGTTAGGGCAGTCGATTAAAGTAACAAATACACACGCACACACATACACACACATACAAACACGGCGCACACACCAACGGGTAGCTTCTCGATTTCATCCTGCCTAGCCCCTTTCCGTCTCTGCGGTCCTTGCAGCATGCCCATCAACCGGATCACGCACGGCAGGCAGAAGCACAGCACCGGCACCAGCAGCATCAGCAGGATGCAGGGCAGGCAGATGTGTATGTACGTTATGATGATGTACACCAGGCACAGCTGCGGTTGCCATCGTCGTTATCGTTGTCGTTGTCGTTGTCGTTGTCGTGGTCGGCAAAGGCCAAACAAAGAAGCGGCGGGATCAAGGGAGAGGCGTGGGGCGGAGTCGTGATGGGCATCAGCGTTGAGAGAAAGCACAACATCGCAGAGAAGCCTCGTACTTGTTGGATGTATTCATATTCTCCTTCATTTCGCGGGTGTCGTCGACAATTTATCGAACAACTTTTTTTCTTGCTTGAAACAAGGTAAAATAATACCTCTACGACGGAAGCCCGTACCCGGTTGGAATGGAATACGGAATTGGGGTAACGCCACCAACAACACGAGATCGATCTGGCCAAAACAGCGGCGCCGCAACAGCGGCACAAAAACTAACTGCAAGCACGAATCGTCTACTCTGAACACAACGACATGACGGCTTAATGTGCCGTAAACGACAAAAGACATCCGCACCCCCCACCATATTTCAGACCCCGTCATAAACAAGTAAAACTGTCACCATCGGGAGGTGTTCTCTTGCGTCGTAGACGGTACGGTACACGGTACGTTACACGGTACGTTGCACGCTTCGATACCGCCGGAAAAAAAAATGGTGGACTAGACGAAGACAGACGGAACATACCACAAATATGTCCCCCTATGAAGCTACATATCTAGAAGATCAGCAAGTAAGTCACCTGGTAGATCGGCGAGTCCCTCGGGTTGTCACACCTTGGCGCGCACCACCGCCGCCGCCGCCGCCGCCGCCACCATCGCCATCGCCATCGCCGCGGGAAACCATGAGACATGGACAAACGCAGAGGGAGGGAGGACGTGAGCAACATCCAAGAGGTTCCAGCATCCGCCTTGAGAAGCCCAGAAAAACGCCAACAAAAAAAAGAGAGAGCCCCCATGACATCGGTGGTGCTGAATCGAGTACTTTGTTGGTGAATACAGCAGTAGGAGGCCCACGATTGCTGGATAATCAATCGCCCATGCACACGAGCGATTTCAGTGATGTACGCCCTACTTCACCCATGACACTCATGACCCAACTAAACCACCACGATCAAAACTAAACCTGCTTATGGGCATGCATACGTCACATTGCACAAACCGGCATAAAGGCGCAAATTAGGTTATCAACGCATGTCGGGAAAACCAATACAAATCAGCGAAGAGTAGGCATGGAGAGAACAATGCTGCGAGCGAATCTGTGGCGTGCAGCGGCATCATGTGCGACGGAACACAGGATACCCCTGGCTTCCGCACCAATCGTCACCGGAAGCCCTACCCATCTTGTTCGACCCATCTTGTTCGACCCATCTTGTTCGTGCCTACTTTGCGCTAATTTGTTTTGGTTTTGCATCCGGGTCGATATATACTGGGACACCTGCAAAGCCGCGTGCCTCATCGGCGTCATAAACTGATACTGCCTACACCAAAGTCAAACATGGGGTATGGCGTACAGCAATGCTCACCGAATGGGATCTGATGAACTATTTGAAACACCAGCTTCAGAGGAAGTAATCTATACATCGTTCTATCCCCGTTGCATCGAGGCCATTGCATGGGAGAGACACACGTGTGTTGACGGTATGGACTACTCACCCTTGATTTTGCAGCAACCACATGTGTCCGATTACGAACCACACGAGCCCGACAATGTCCAGAGAATTCCGCATGTTGCTAGACAGGTGGTCGATCGCCTGGTTCCGGTCTTCTTCTCTCTGACCCTCCACCCTCCATCTCACCTTCGTATCGAGGGAGCCACAACACAAAACAGGAGGAGCAGCAGGGAAACTGCAAGTTGATGTATTGTTACAGTATGTATAGTCACTCTTGCAAGCCTTCAACAAAAAAGGAAAAAATAGGTGTACGCTATTTTTTCATTTGTTATTTTTCATGTGATAGCCCGGGAGCACTCTCAAGACCGATATACAGCTCAAGACACTTTACGATGCGATTCCACTCAGCGGTACTGAATAATGGTACGCAGAGCCTTGAAACATGATCTGCGGATCTCGGATGCCTGAACCAACACGCCTATTTCGTCAATGTAGCGATCTATCTTGCACGCACTACACAAGCCACCGATGCTGGCACTTCTGCTCTACTATCTGGCATGCACTGCTGGGCACTACTGAGACAGACTCACCATCACCACTGGGGTAATGAGCATCATCCTCACGACCGACAACAGCGCCCACCACTTCCACTTCCGTCTGTGTTCCACGTCGCAGACGTCCGTGTCTTGCCAGTGCAGGGTTAGGATAACCACGCCAGCCGCAATCAGCGGGAGGTTCACGAGGGTGAGCAGGAGGAGGCCAAGCCTGCTAGCGTTCATACCACGCACGCCATCGTCGGCTATGTGCATCCTGAAGGGCGGTTGGTTTGGAAAGGGCGGGAAAAAAACGAGTCGGTTAAGGGGGAGATAGAGACGAGGGGAATACTGCAAAATAGTAGTTCGAGCCCATCTGAAGGTTCAGTTATGGGCGCCCCGCATCACAGCAGCGGGGCGTTTCGGGCAAGTCTGAGCTCAAGACCATTGCGGCTCGCCCGCACGCGGACCCCAATCGGCTGACTCTTGTTCTTCGCGTTGCCGACGGGTACAACTCTCTCTCTCTCTCTCTCTCTTCGTCACGAATGACCTCCATCCGCTGTCTGTCGCGGGCTCGAGACCCCAAGCGGGAGCCGGGATATTTCACAGCGCCGTGAAGCGCGCTGCAACCGCCCGCTTGCACCTGCATCGACTCCTGTACTGCTGCCACTGGTTCATAACGCTGATTGGACGGGAAACTGCCGGGTTCCGACCCGGAACGTACACCTATTCGATGTACTTTTATTCTGTCGGTGATACTTTGGGAATAGCGCTGTGTCCACGCATCACCACACCGCTGCTGCGTTGGGTGTCGTCCTCCCACACCCATCCTACACGCACAGCGACTTCTGATACATAGACTACACTTAAGTCATGGTGTAGTGGTGGGGCCCGTTATATCACCACCGGGAAAATGCAGGCCAACACCTGCTCATAAAAAACTTGATAATCTGGTTGTTGCCCTACTTCATTTACGTACAGTATGCAATATATTTACAAAGTAGTGCCCTCCAATTGGCATACTCCACAGTATTCGTAACTCTGAGCCAGCAGACTGTGCGCGGAAACGGGACAGCATTGTTAGAGCCGGACAGAAGATCGAACCAACCACCGAGCAGGGGGGGGGGGGGCATACTCTTGTGTTTTGCATGCCTTAGCGGTTAGACCATTGACCACGCGTCCTCGAGAGGACGGACCATTGTTCCCACAGGACCGATCACCGATGGCCAATCGCTCCTTCCTACTTTGCCAAAGGTGGCTCAAAATTGTCTTGCCTAGTCTGTCTATCCTAACGATATCCCTTCCCGCCTTTTCAAACCCCTTCCTACTCCCCAGTACAGCTACCGTCCTCTCCTCTCTATTCCATGCCTCAAACCTCTCCCTGTACGTCCCTTGTATTTTTCCCAGCTCAGTCATGGACCAAAGGATGCAGGGACAAAGCTTAAGGTCAAATTCAGGACCGGGGACATAGGCCTTCGAGAACGTCGACGAAGACATAGGATGGTAGACGACGAAGACGACAAGTTCAAATGTGATTGCGGCTTCGAATGCGAAGACCGTGTTCATGTAGTCGCGGAATGCCAGTTGTACGAAGAGGAGAGGTTTCAACATTCCGTACGCTTCTAGACCCTCCATATCCTTGGTTTCTTTCCTTAGATTATGTTCTATTCCTCTCGGCACAAGCAACAGATACCTTCTCTTTGCATTCCTGTAGACCATCCGTTTCTAGCGTTTCATCTTCGTCGATTTCGAACCCCTTCCATACGTCCTCTACAACCTTGACCCATTCCGTGGGTTGTCTACCCCTCTTTTTGTTTGCCCACTTCGCCTCCCATACTATTCTCGGCAACCTCTCCTCTCCCATCCCGCACATGCGATGCTGCCATGTCAGCTTCCTTGCGTCTCTTCCCGACCGTAGGGATTGGATCCCCAATTCTGCCCTTGCGGCTGCATTACTTGTGCGCTTGGAGCATCCTAGGATGATTTTCGCTGCTTTCATCTGCGCCGCCTCGAATTCTTTCACTACCTTCTTATTTCCTTCCCATTCTTCTCCGGCGTACTCTAGCGGCGGTACGATGACGCTCTTCAAAACCGCCAATTTGATGCGTGTATCGAGGTGCCGGTTTGCGAGTATTGGGTGCAGCTTCTCTGCTCGTGCTTTGCCCTTTCCCGCTACCTTGGACATGTGTGCATTCCACGAGCAGTCGTTTGCGATCTCTACTCCGAGGTATGTGTACTGGTCCACTACAGCAATCTCGCCGATCCCCCACTTCCATCTAAGTTCTACTGGTTTCTCCCTGACCTCGTTGCACACCATGACGGCACTCTTCTTAACGTTGGCAGACAATCTGGGGGGGGGGGGGGGGAAGAAGCGTCGAAACATTCAGCTGGATATATTCGGATAGAGGACACCACTGCAGCTGAGGAGAACAGGACAGAGATGGCAGAACGTGTGGAGAGATACGTGCCTGGCTGAATGTTGATGAAGTTGGCAGGAACACCAGCCATACTTCTCTCTCTAACACCAACGCTAACCCTCGCCTCTTTCATTGTCCCATTGGTCCAGAGAAGACAAGATGGTGTCAGTCAGTCAGTTCATTGTGCGTGCCTGCATCTGTTTCTGTTGTTCCGGTGGAGTGACATCAGAACCACCTACACGCATCTAGTTTGGTGTACGTGTGGGGAAGAAGGGCTTGACAGCTGTATCGTCGGCGGCGAATCGAACACATCCCGGCCTGGTTAGAGGTTACAGGGATAACTTCAGTCGCGACTCTAATTTGTGTGCATTTTTTTGCCTTTATTTAATTGGTGATGTTTGATTCTCAATTTTGTTTTGCTCGGCATCGCGTGCCGAGCGGGAGCGATGGGGTCTCCTTGTTTGTCTTGATCGCCCTGTGTCCTACTTTTCTATTTTTCTGTTTTTCTGCTATTGTTTCTTTTTTTATTCGGGTCCGGTCGCACCCCGGTACGTATGCACGTCTTTCGTAATCTGCTGGTATCACGTTCGTTTATAAGCTCTAGCTAACCCAAGAGCTCCGGGACGGGGTTACGCAGAATAAATTCTACTCTGCGGTGATTGAAGCACATTTTGTTTTTAGTGAGAGCGGTATAGTGCCACCAAATAATTCTGTACTTTGAAAGTGACGGTGTCCGGAATAGTGCCGGTCAAACCTCTGGGCCCATATCCTGCGCTAAGAAAATGCCGCGCCAATTTATTCGCCTGCGGCGAAACAAAAGGGCAGCGGATTTTTTTGAGGCGCGGAAAGCCGCGGCCCGGGGGCGCGCTTTTCCATGCTTCAAAAAAAAAAACGCGGGGCCGCGCCAGCGCGCCCTAAAAGAGAACCTTGCTGCGCTATTTATATCGGGAGCTATGCATATGCTGCTACAATGTACTACTGCTCCCAGGGGAAAAAAATGGCGGCTTCCACAGGTATGTACATGTACAGCAGCTGTTGGAGTGATGCGCGACGTTTTGCGAGCATCACTTATTATTACACAGCAGTCACACAAAAGCACAAAAGACCAGGGGTTGGAGTATAGTGCTGTGAGCGCTGATTTGAAGTGAAGACAAAAAAAGAAAAGAAAAAGTCACACCAAGGAAACATGTCTTTGTACTCAGCACCCGCTGGCATCACTGATATAAATCATCAGTGTATAGACTTAAAAAGATTCGAAATAAGTCCAGTACCCAGCCGGTTTTCCTCCACTCACTGAAGATACTCCACCACATCCCGTTCGACTGTGGGTGTATCTCGAATGGGTAGTCTTTTTTTATCGTTCCTAATACAAAGACACAACGAATCCATCTCCATCTATAGAAAAGAGTCAGATTAGCAACGTTTTAGAATCAGAAAAAGCTACCTGTATGTCTCCGATTTCCCAGACAGCATATAGGGACATCTCCCCTGCGGGTAGCAGGCTCAACAAAACAGTTTGATAGCTGTCTTGTGTGTCTCATATATGCTATGTTGGAAGGTGCAACAGTGTTGGGTACTGTTGGGTAGTCGGGCGTTTTGTGTGTGGCACCCTGTTGCATGTGAATAATTTTTTTCCTTTAGTCTTTCTGTGTGTGATTTATTATTCCTTAATAAAATAATCAAATACCACCACGTGCCTGACGTTCCTGTTGGTAGCCCTGTTAACCGGCCTTCTAGTCGCCGGCTGCGTCTCTGCCTCATCGCTCCCCGCCTGCTGGATCAGCTCTCCCAAACCAATTCTTCCGCCGCCGCTGTTGCCTTCATTTGACTCGTTTATGCTGGCAACATTCATGATGGGTTGTCGGTTGGTGAGGCTGATGAGGGGGGTGCTCTCACGTTGCTGCTCGTTCGCCTTCCGGCCCAAAAAAGGCGGAGACGACCAAGGTGGGGGAGACCGCAGCAGCAGTGGACGGGCGGGGTAGGGGAGCAGCGGGGGCTTGTGAGTTACGAGCCGTGTTGGCAAATGGTGAGGTTACGATGTACGCGCAAGAGGTTGAATGTTGCGTTTGGTGCAAGACCGAGTGACAGCCAGCTCTCTCTCCAAAAATACGACACATGGTATTCTACACAGGAACGTCCCGAAAGCAACCAAGCAGGGGCGCCAATACAGCAGGTGCAACTGCGGGGGTACGGCGAACAACCATCCGCAAACATGGCAGTCCTTTCAGCGGGAGGACGGCATGCGAGGCATACGAAAATGTCGAATCTAGGGAAGGTCTCGACTAAAGTTGCACATCAACAACCTGGTGCTGCAGCTCGCAGCTGCCTGCTGAAGCTGTTCGTGGTTTATCCGCTGCAAGGTCAAAACAAGTGCACGAATTACCACCTGAATCCTCCTTGCTAGTGCTTCATCCGCGGAGATTTGAGCCTCCACGTCTGTCATTTGCCCAAACCCAACCCCTCCTCGGCCCTAGCTCTCTCCTTGCAGCAGTGACAGCAGACCGAGCGTGCTGGCCGGGTGAAGCAAAAATGGTGTGAAGAAAAACGCCTCCAGCGGGAAAGGAGCCCCTGTTGAAATCCCTCCAAAAGGCGGCGGAATCGCCACATAACTCCGCATCCATGTAGCATCGGCGATAGAGGACGGAAAGAGAGCGTAAACCGTCCAAGTCTCCAATGTTCTGTGTAAACACGATGCCTAGACATGACAGGGTTTGTTTTTATCTCCAGTGATACAACAACACAACAACAGACACAACAGACGCCTCTCGAGCCGGTACAAACAGTAGTTACAACAAGGGACCAATATTATTCTCGTTCGCGTGCCCCCCCACGCGCGTGCCGCCGTGTGATGAAACGTGACTCACTTTTCTCTCGCGCACCTCTCTACCGTTGAGGTTGGGCGCGCGGCGCGGCGATGGATCACTACTAGGGCTCATACTGCGCTGCAGGTGCTAGCAGTCTAGCCGTGTCGATAAGGTAAGCCAGTGAACCAGCCGCTGCACGAGCTCTTCACGCGAATTCTCCCGTTCTCATCTTGTTGTGCCTGTTGGCGTTTGCACCGCAGTACGTAGCAGTTGTGCGGAGTGCGGATCACCCTCACCCCAGTCCCCTTTAGAGCTACTAGGGCCTGGTTGATGTTACAGCAGCGCTGCTGTCCCAAAAGCACATGTTCGAAGGCGAGCCCTGACAGCGTAGTCAAGCTCCGCAGCAGTCCTCCGCGCTCGTGGAACGATGAAGGGAAGGTGCGTACCACTCGGTAGTTCTCTCTCTGTCTTTTCGAGACGCTGGGACGAAATCGTACATACGTTTATCGTTGTAGATGCCATGACAAGAGAGGGAGCTCACGCCTGCACTTTGCCAGATACCCTCATCCAAGCGACACGCCTACCGAATTAGCCCACCGGTCTTGCCTTGGTTACCCCCCAAATCTCTCCGAGACAAACGGTCTTCCACGACAGACGTCCAGCATCATCATACTTCGGTTCGTCCCAAAGAACCAACCAGCAGCCGACAGCAGAGTTATCCCGCCATCTACAAGAGGTACCGAGCTTTCACAATGTAGCTTGGCAAGGGCTTGCCTGCTGTGGCTGATCGTTCGACGATGCCCCAGAGATCCCGTCGAAGCAATGGAGAGAAACGAGACACAGAGCCGACCTACAGTAGTTGTAGTTGTACTTCAAGTATTAAGGTTGCAAGGTGTTCCAACAGCTGTTGTAGTCTCTCCGCGGCTCAATATGACCACATCACGAGGATCGTTGACGAATTGCAGGGTTTGGCCACCTTGCAGACAAGAAAAAACACCCCAATCGACTTGCAGTTCCTCCTTCTTCCCTCCTCGCGCTGTGTATCGCGAGAGTGTCTGGGTGAGGTTTGCAAACTCATGATACTTATTCGTCGCTACATACGGAGGAATAGATCGTCCGATGGAAAATTTGGCTGCCGTGTGGCTGCTTACCCACACGCATGTGTCGGTTGGTGAACCTCCGATCAGAGAACGATACGACGATTACGTTGTACTCGTTGCAACGATTTCTCTAAACTCGAACCGACCGTTGTGTTCTGAAACCAATCCTGTTCTCCTCCCTCAACGCCAAGGACGAACTCCCAATGCACACACCAACATGAAACTTTATGCTCACGCACGCATAATGTTTACAGCAGCGTGCGCCACCGCTTGGGAACTTGGGAGATGGGAATGAAAAAAATCAGGCTCAGAAAAAAAGATACTTACCTACTTTGGGAACTTGACAACTAGGCACAGGCGCTCCGTTCTCCGTCAAGAGGCCTACAGTACACTGAATACCTATTTGATTAGATAAATTGGTCGATGTTGGGATTCCCCGGAGGGATAATTATAAATAAATGGGCCTCGGCCTCAGCCGAAGAAAGAGGTGCTTTGCGTAAGCGATGACGCGTACTGCTGTCCTGCTGAATAGGCACGTTTTCTAAACAAAGGCATGGTTGCGGAGGGCACACGTAAATTAGCTGTATCAGCAGCAGTGAGATGCAAGCATCCGGTATCGTCTCCTAAAAACCGAAAATTGCTTAATTACTTGAGATTGTATGGATTAATTACATTTGCCAGAGCAGTAGCAAGTAAGTGCGAGAGGATTCGTAGAAGAACTGTTCCTCCGTACACGATTTCGCTCATACAGAAGCCGGGCTGCACTGACTGACACGTGTTGGTTGTTGTTGTTGTTGTTGTCTTCACATTTAACTCGTGTCAGTTGCTAATCCCAAAATCTAGCAAAGACGCGGTCCGTGGTCACAAAAATGCTAGAGCCATCAGAAGATCCAAAGAACACGCAAACTAGCAAGAAAAGGGTACACAAGCCCGAAGAGGTACACCTACATCCCTGCAGCACGTTTGCGTGCCCAAAAACTGAACTACCCGTCCACACACTACATTCGACTACAGCAGCATCAGCCCCCCTGTCCTACACTTTACCAAAATGAATGTCAACTACAGAGTACAGCTGTCTGGAGTGCTGCCTGTACAATAACACCATGGTAGGCATGGTACAAGTTCGGGGCGCGCAGCTGCTGTCTGAAGTGCTGTCAGAATGCGTTCGTGGACATAAAGTACAGTGAAAAAGAACAACCAACCAAAGCCATCATTGCAATTGACAATCACCGAATCTACCCCTGATCATCTGTGTTGGACACAGCAGTGTAAATAATCGCCACTGACTAGGAATCGTTCCACATTGAAGGGGTCTCCCACGATGCAGGTGCACAATAAAGGCGCCCGGGCTATCCGCGCCATCTCTGCCGCGTCTCTCTACAAAACCAGTGACACCTGGCACCAGGGCTATTCGTTGTTTTTTGCTGTTGAGAAAGGAGTTTTTCACCACAAGTTGGAACGAAGAGTGGGCCGCGTGCGGGGGACAGACTTTTATCCTTGGGCTTTCCCGCCGTAAGTTCGATTCCTCCAACTTTGGCGATTTTTGCACATGGCCAAACAGCGTCTATCGTCTCCCCAAAACCAAAAACATTCCTCAAACCAAAAACAATTCATTAATTAAATGAACACACCCCATATATATATATATATATATTGTTACGCATTTCGCATACGTACGAGTACGTGTTTTGGTCGTGCGAGCGGGATGGGTACAACAGTTCACGGCACGGTGGAAAGGTTAAGGTTCAAAACATCCGATACTCTTACTGGACATTCTACAGCAGTACCGCAGCAGTAGGTGGTACACCGCCCGGTCCCTCTCTCCAAGGATTTTTTTTTGTTCCCAAGCACAAAACAAATCCGTTCATGATTTTGATCGTCGTTCTCATGCCGAAATAAAAATCGGGGGGGGGGTAAAAACCATGGCGGCGCTATCCGCATCAACTACGACGTACTTCCAGACTTTTTTTCTTTAACTCTTGGGGTGGAGGACGGAAGCTGTAGATAAATAGTAGTAAGCGGGATAGGAAAGGCCTGGACCACCGGCCTACCGTCCCCACAAACCCGCACCAGGCTCTTTCTTGCCTGCCTCGGTGAACCCAATCCCGATCTCTTGAAACCGAAAAAGTAGTCGCCCGCCACCGCCCATGACTCTACACCAAGCGCAGTATTGTTTCGCTAAACTTTATTGCTTTTTTTAGTGTATTGCGGGGACGGCAGTGTTGCCAAAAAATCGATGCCTTTGAGAACCATCACCGAACAAGAGGGCCACACTAAACGCCTCGAAATGCACTTTGATGCTGGTGGATATCTTGCCTTTGTATACCAGGCGTGCTTATCAAAGAAGTATTGCCTTGCCCCCCGTGCCTCTGATTTTCTTACATTTATTCCCTCGCAGGTTCACAGTTTTTGAGCGTCCAAGAGAGCGTGCGCCAGTCAATCACCCACGTCAGAATCGGAGACCCCCGTAAGTCGCGGTGGCACTGCTCAGCTTAGCCGTGATGTCTACGCAAGAGGATACAGAGACGGTTTTCACGACGGACGCCATCGCGTTCGAGGTGGCCTTGCTCGTCGCCTTCACGGTGCGTACGGACAGCGGACCCCTCACGACAACGACACGGCTCAATACCTAGCAGCAGCACATGAGTTGACTCTGGCTACTCGGTTGTCATCGTTCCCCCTTGAGCGTGTGTTTTTTCTTGGACAAGGCGAGCGCTCGAAGCGATGACACCCGATCACGGCGACGGCCGTCTCTTGCTCCATGCTTCATGCCGTCGTTTCGGTAGAGGTTTCTCTACCCTGCGTGGCCTTATCTCCTGGAACCGGCAGACGTTGGAAATAGTGATGCGCCAGAGGGTGGTCGTTTTGGCTTGTGATCACAACCAGGATGGGCTTCCGTTTTCCTTCAACAGAACAGGCACTTGTATATACAAGTACACAAGTTGTGTGGCTTGTTGTGGCTCTTGTTGGTGGTGATGGTGCATCTCACGTACGATCACACGAAAGCCCGCGCGTGAGGTCATCAATAACAATCCCCGCCCCCCGCCCTTTTATTTTCTGCAGGCCGGGTTGGTGTGGTACTACGCAGCGAAGGATGTGCCGTTCTTGGTGAGCTTGTGCGTCTTCACCTCTTGGCTGCTGGGGTTTATTGGAACGCTGCTGCTGCCTGCGGACATCGTCCTAACGCTACTCGACGGCTCTCACAGGTGGGTGTGCCTGGGTCTGGGCGTAGAATTTGTGCGTTCTGGTAACGCACCACGGCTGATGTGTGGCCGGCCACATTTCTGGCTTGTGGTTTGTTGCTGCTGCTGCTGCTTTGCTGGTGCTAGGTGTTGGGTATCGTCACCTGAAGCCCTGTCTGCCCTCTCGATCCGGTACGTGCACACTGCAACCGTGGTACATGGGTGGTATGCATGTAGATCGTTGAACATTTTCCGAAACCCGACGTACTCCATTCCGACGGCAAAAGTGGCAGTGCACGAGGGTTACCGTGCATGAACATTGTGAGTACCCCGTCCTCTGCACCCTGATGATTTACGATGCCCGCTGGTGTCTTGGTCCCACAGTCTTTGGATGACGAGGGCGTGGTACGCCGTGTACTGGACGACCTTCCTGCTCGCCTGGGTCATCCTGCCCATCCTCTACCAGGCGTGGAACGCGGGGGAGCTGACATGGGCGGAGCGGATCCGCCGCGCCGTGCGGCTTAACATCAAGCAGTACCTTGCCATGGCGGTGCTTCTTGTGGTGTTTGTCATCTACCTGGTTGTCAGGTGATTTTTTTTTCTTTTTTTGTTTCTGTTCTTTCGTGTGAGGTTAGTTTTGCGCGGGTTGTTGGTGCTGTCTCCCTGGACTATGTGCATCCCACGCCGCCAACGTCCGTCGAAACTGCTTTGTCGGCATGCGTGTCGCGTTTTGCGTTTATTCTCCGTCTGCATGCTCCACATGTGTGCTCGCGCCCTCCCCCCCCCCTCCCTGCTGTGGGGTGATGCTGTCGTGCTCTTCTTTGGCTGCTGTGGATCAATCGAATCCATCACACTGCTGCTGCCTCGGTCGCTGTTGTTGTTGCTGCTGCTGTTGTGTTCGCAGTGGGCAGACCAGCGCGGGGAGCGTGAGCGGGTTTATGATGGCCCTGGCAAACACGTACGGTCTTCTGTTCATCATCCTGCTGTTGGGGCAGGGGCTGATTCAGGTGCCTAGGCAGCTGTGGGAGACCAGCTTCAACGACACCGAGCTACAAAGGCTCTACTTCAACGCTACACAGGTATGCGAATTCAGCACAAAACCTTATCGCGTCCTACCTTTTGTTTTTTGGGGCCCGGGTGGACAACCGTGGCATCCTAAGAGTTTTCTCCCACCACACTTCCTTACCTGATGATACTTCCGTCTTGAATAAAATGTGGGCAAGCAACGCGCCTCACGCCTTGCTCGTTCTCACGAAGAACGCAGCATGTTGTTCCCGGTGGCGTGAAACAGCGACTAGCGTGTCTAATGAAATCGTTTTTGGCTCCCCCGTTAGGGGTAAGCACTGCTGTTATCGGAATCTGCCGCCAGGCATGAGGGCGGCATTAGAAGCGGACCCATGACTCCTCGTGCTTGTGTTGGCGCGGTCCGTGCGCTAACCTCTCGTACCCTGTTGGGACGCTCCGCAGCATGATCTCATCGCCGATCGCCGACATAAGAGTAGCATCGACAGCGAGGCCCGCCTTGGCTTTGTTGAGGTTTTATCCAGACGGTGGAACATCCAACTGGCGCTCGTGTGCGCTGCCTTCCAACACGACCACACCCTTTGAAAGGTTGAGATTTGGCGGCAAAACATCAAAGAGCGAAACAACACCTTCGAAGGGGCGCAGCATTGTTCATACCCAATGTCCGCTTGGCTTCTCGCTTGCAACCGATCACAATCGTCATATGACAATTGTTTGTATCCTCCCCTCCGATACCATGGGTGGGGGATCCCATTTTCGGTGCTGCGCCCCCTCCACCTCAACCTACTGTCCTATTTCGATGTCCAGTAATTCATACGGATGTCCAGCAAGTACCCCCGTTTGGCTCAAGCAGGAAAACACACCTCGCCGCATATCCTACGGGAGCCATATCACTCGGCAGAACACGTATGCCCTTACCCCTTACACGTACCTCTCTGCTTTAGGTTACGCTTGGAAATGGAACGCAGCTTCATTTCCCGGCTTGGCAAGCGTCAACGATGACGGGAGGGTATGTTTTGAAGCGCTTTTGGGCTGGCCAAGCATGGCGATAACCACCCCTCCCCCCGCCCCCCCTCGTGTATCAAAGGTGGACACAGACAAGCACGACTCGTTGTTTGAGCTGGAAACGGTGGAGCGGAACCTAGACTCGATGGAGCGTGCCATGGACATCAAGAAGCACTGGTGTATCAAGGACCGCGCGCACATGAAGAACATGCTGAGCTCGGCGAGGGCTACGGATGAAGCGTTTCACTTGGAGACCGACGACGGCTCTTTCCAGACTACGAGGTTTAGGGGAAAGGTGGGGCTAAAGTAGAGGGATGAGGGATGAGGGATGAGGGATGAGGCAGGCGGTGCGATAGAGACAGATGTTTGTTGTGTTGACGTCGCTGCTGTCGTTGTGTTTCAGCAACACTTAAGACGTCACCTTCGTGATGCATGGCGCTGTCCGGTACAACCCGCTGAACGTTAAGAACCGTCCCCTTGCTCCGGATGTCTGCGCTTGCAGAACGGGAGCCAGAGGTGGGACGATGGTCGAACACCCGAGGACGCCTTGAAGGACCTTGGGGTGTCTGGGCTATCTCCCGGGGATGCAGCACGGCTGCACTCTTCCCTTAGGGCTGCCCAGGTCAACGTTGTGGCGTCTAGGATGAAGTGGGCTGCGTTGCTGAAGGAGACGGACACGGTGAGATTAACCAACGGGGGCGTGTGGGTGTGGGGTGAGATGGGACGGAGAGGGAAATGGGATGGAAAACCATGTATGCGCTGACGGAGACCGACACGGGTATTTTGTAGTTGGTGGTATTCAAGGGGGTGTGATGGGCGAGGAGGGAAATGGGATGGAATACCATGGATATGGACAACGTGTTATTGGGACGGTAGCGTGGACCGTGGCAGTGCTGCTAGATATTGGGAGAAGGGCATGATGGTCTGTCTGTCCGTCTGCCTGTCTCTGTCTCACTCTGTCTGTCTCTCTCTCCCTCCCTCTCCCTCTCTGTGCGCCCTTCTCTTAATCTCCCTCCATGTCCCACCTCTGCCGTTCTCGCCGACGACGTGCAACCACATCACAGCTGCTGTGCATCGTAAACAACGAAATCCCGTGGGGTGACGCGGTTTGCGAGACCACACCCGGGGAGACCGTGTGTCATTATCTCCGCACCGTACTAAGACGAAGTGGGAACCGCGCTGGATGGGTCTGGCGGGCATACCTCAGGGCACTCGTGTGTAAAGCCTTGGCTTTGCTGTGCGCGGGGCTGAGCGGGGTCATTCTGTGGAGCGAGGTGCGAGGCCCTTTTGTTTGTCATCCGTTTATTGTTCTTAATTCAGGAATTCGCCAAGTCTTTGTCGTTGTTCTTGTTCTTGTTCTTGTTCTTCATTATGTTGATACTACTAACGTTGTTGCTGCTGTTGTTGTGTTGATGTTGATGCCACTGTTGATGCCACCGTCGTCGTCGTCACGGAATTTTGATTTCGTACGAAAACAGAACAAATTCATACATATCCTCAGATGAAGGGTATTGACAATTTATTCACCGTGTTGTGTGACCCAGTCCTCCTCTAGCCCTACTCTTACCCGAGCAAGACACAACGGTGGTACCTCCCTTGCGGGTAGCAGGCTCAACACGACAGTTTGGTGGCCATGTTGTGTACCGGGCAGATACGCGTGTGCTGGTAGGGGGTGTATTGTAGAACCGTTTTCTCGTAACGCGCGCTCGATGATCCCGACCGCCCTCGGCGGAATGACGTCATCAGGCATGGATAACAACGAAACACATACCCGTATTACTTGCTTGACCGTTGCTGTGTTACGACTTGCCTGTTCATCGTCGTGGCCGACGTGTCTCGCGAAACGTTACATGAAGTTTTTGAACGTTTCATGTCATGAATCGAAATGTCACATGTAGTTAATCGAAACATTTGTTTCTGCATGTGATGAATGGTGATGGTGAAGGTGATGGCGGCGAGCAGGTGGAACTTGAGCCCGTTCGGCATCCTGCTGAGGCTCATGTACCAACAGGAGGCGGGTATCGGGCACGCGTTGTCAATGCAGGTAGAAGACCCTCTCCTTGTAGCTATGCAGAACAAATAGAGTCGAGGAAGCTGTCCTCAAAGCCCATATACCGTCTCTTTTGATGGAACGAACCCTTACATTGCAATCCTGCATGTGCCTGTTGGTCGTCGTCGTCGTGGTCGCTGTGGGTACATGTAGCTGGAGTTGAATTTCGTTCAATTTGTTGTTGGCTACAGTATCAGTATCATCACATAACATTTCTTCCGCTCCGTTTTTCGTAGACTTCATGGCCTTGCTCTGTCATCGCATGCACGGCCTGTGTAGTACACGAGATACGTGGGCCTTCTCGACGCCTCTTTCTTTGGAAGCGCTTGGTACAAATAAGTTGCCGATTCCTTGTCGGTCACGTACACCGACGACGCCAATCTTCCGCACTGCTTCCGGTGCTCCTGCTCCTGCTGTTAACTAACGTTTGACTCCCGACGGCTGCTCTACTACTGCACCCTGCTGCTGCTGCTTTCTCCTTATACTTGGCTTCGCCTTTCCTCTGCTTTTCTGCCGCTCGGCATCCCTTCCCCGTGCCCTTCGTCTCCACTCGCAGGCGGCAGTGCTGGTACCGTTTTTGTACATGAGTCTGTGCTGCTACCGAAGCCTGTTCACCCTGAGGATCTTCGGCACGTTTAGTCTCCAGGTTCGTACATCGCAGCCAGCTACACAAGTCTCGGTAGACTTGTTGCACGGTCGCCTTATGTCTTCATCTGTTATGATGGGTAGGGCAGCGGAAAGGCGCCCAAATGCCCTGTTGATAGAAGCTGTTGTTGTCGGAATAGGAACGGTTCTGGGATTTATTTGACATCCTGAGGTGTGAGGACAACATGTTTCTGACTAACCAGCGCTGCTGCGAATGATCTCGTCAAGTCAGGGACAGACGGGGAGAACGACGTGGCTTCGACATACTCAAACGACAGACTCCAACGACAGACTCAGTCTTGTCGGAGCCACGTCACCCTTCCCGTCTGTCCCTGACTTGACGAGATCATTCGCAGCAGCGCTGGTTAGTCAGAAACATGTTGTCCTTACACCTCAGGATATGAAGCAAATCCCAGCGGGGAGTTCTCCGTCTTGGATGAGGTTCTCTAGGTTCGAGTCGAGGTGGTCGGAGGAGGAGGAAGAGGAGGAGGAGGACATGGTGTGGAGAGGGACACTGCTGTGGGGAGAGATAGGACAGGTTCACGACACTCCTGCCGCTGACGCCAATAAGGGTTTGCTATCTCAACCCCAGGAGGGGTATGATCCCTCAGCCGTCTGGTGTGCAGACGATCTCTCCGCACCAGTGGTGGGGACCGCGAGGTATCGCGGGACAAGGAAAGTTCTCTGGCAAGAGGCGATGGTTTCTGATAGAGATCAGAGGAAAGATGAACAGTGACTGAAGAGGGGCGAGGACGAGGGCAGTGCACGGTACAGCTCTCCAGCGCTGACGCAGAACCAGCCTGACGCAGCGTGGGCACACGCCGTGGGCACAAGCCACGCTGAGCTGGCACGCTGGCGTAGCGTGAGACAGCTGTCCTGACAGCTGGCGATCGCCACAACAGACATGTGCTGAAGTCGTGAACGGGGTATCTCGGAACACGCGCATACAATGGCATACGTATGCGTGCGTACCGGGAATGATCCGCAGAAGAGTGCGGAGGGGCAATTGGACAAGGCTCTCAACTATGTGCGTGATCTACTCAGCACCGGTGACTCACATAAGGGAACAGCAGTGATCGCTTTCAACCGTGGCATAAGCCGCCGAAATCAAACCAGTAGAATGATTTGATTTTGGCTCCTCAGGGCTGAGGCAAGCAAACAACATGCCCCGGGACTCCTCTTCCCCTAATGCAGGTTATACAGGGGAAACCACACCCTTCACCCAACCTCCCGGGGTATGGGGCGCCCCCTGTTGAGCGCTCAGTGTTCCCATCCACGACAACTAACCCCTCCCTCCCCCGAATACCTGTCACCCGTCCCCCTCATGTCCCCCGCGTGGACCCCAGGGCGGACACCACACCCTCCCTGGGCCGTTGCTGTTCAACGCGCAGTACCTCATCCGGCTGCAGTTCCCGTTGGGCTACAACTTCATGAGGATGCTGCGGTACTACGGAACGAAATCGGCCAGCGTGCCAGCGCTGTCTCTCCCCGCCTTCCAGAAGCTCATGAACGACATGAGCACGGTCCCGGTGCTCGGAACGGGTTTCACCGTGTACGCGCCGCTGGTGCTGGTGATCCTGTGTGCCTTTACGTACTACAAGGTGCGGGTGTAGAGGCGTGTGCTTTTGGTCCGTTACATGCTTGCGATGGATTTCGTTTGTGAGCTTGGTTTGGTTTGTCGTCGAGCCCTGACTGTGAGCTGTCTCGTTGTTGGAGTGTGGCAACGTGGATGAGGTTAGGGTTAGATTGTGGGGCAAGGGCTGACGCGTCCGTCTGGTGGGACCTTGCCATACCATACCCCCTCTGTGTTGTGTGTTCTGTGTGAGTTGGTCGGTGCTGTGAAGAGTTTTATTTTGTTTTTCAACCGCTCCTGCCTTGTATCCGGCTCCCAACTCCTCTTCACACACAAGACAACAAGACAAAAGGCCCCGAGAAGCCTCAGAAAAAGAGAAAAAGTAAACACCACCGCCTCCAAAAACAAAAATAAATCTTGTTATAGTAAAACAATCGAACCAAGAGAGATTGCCAAGGACAGGGTTAGCGCAGACTTGTTTCCCCGTGCACTGCCTCTTCATCAAACTATTTAATGAAACAATGGAAGCAACACGTGTCGCCGCCGCACTACAGGGGTACGCGCGTGTGCTGCGGCTGGTAGGGTTGGAGCACGTGGACCTCGTGTCGATGGACGACCCGGGGGGGAACGCGCGTCTGGACGAGGGCCGAGAGCTTGTCGAACGAGGAAAGCGGCAGGCCCAGGCGTTGGCAGCTAGGAGACGGGTGCGTGACTGTGTGGGTGTTTACCCTTAACGTCGACCGCGCTAAACGGCCGACCAATGAAAAGATAGTACCAGCGGGGTAAAATCAAAGTCCTTGGAAGGGGGCCAAACGCGCTGAAAGCGAGCACCTCTATGAATATCTCTGCGAATGGGTGGGTGTGTTTTGTGTGTGAACACCACAGGCGGCGCTGGCCGACTGACCAATGGAAAGGCTTCGGTCTTTTGACCAATGAAACGCCGTCTGCCTTTCTACTTATGTCATACTAGGCGGATGAAGAGAGACGCAGAGGGGTGCGCGAGTTTGTGTATCGGCGGTGGACCCGGCGCTCCAGTCGGACGACGTGCGAAACTCGCGAGTGATAGATATACCTTAGCAGTCCAACATGGTTCCCCTATCTTTTCGGTTCTCGCCCGTACTTTCCAGGACGCAACCGTGCAGCAGTCTCCTCCTTCGGACTCACCTTCCACCAAGTACGAGCCAGGGGGGGGTTACGTAGCCCCCTCGCTGTACAGCAAGGTTGGCGACGGCTGCAGCTCGCCCGACGTGGAGAATGTAGGCTCCCCTTTGTGCAGCATCAATGGAGACGCGTTGGGTGCTGACGATCCTGACGGCCAAGACTCGGCCTTTTAGGGCGTGTGTTCGGTCAATGAACCAGGAATGTGCAACTGCGGTGGTGTTGTGTTTCTGCAGGCGGGGGGGGGGGGGAGGTCCCGTAGAATCAAAACTTGAGTCTAGCCTTTTGGCGGGACCGAGGTCATTTCTTTTTTAGGCACAGAGTGTGTTATGGTGTGGGGTGATGTGATGCGCGCTTGCAGCAAGAACGTGAGAGAGCGATATTCTTCGTCTTGAAGCAAATAGCCACGGCCGCTTGCAAGAAACAGGTACTTGTGTGAGGTTAGGAACGCGACAAAGGTTCGCGTGCTAGTTTGGCGTGTCAAGGAGTATTCCCAAGGGTAGAAGGTCTGAACACTTGGAAGCGTCTCTCAAGGATGTTTGCAAAACCCATGGAATGTACGAGTAAGCCGGTCGCCCCTGTGGTTCAGTTGGGAAATCCATGGCAATCTTTGTGTGCTTCTGACTCCCTAGATTGCGGGTTCTAATCTCTTCTGTCACTGGAGAATGAAAATGCCGCATTTTAGAAAGAGGAATCACGCTGTAGTCGTGAGTTCGCGAGGAAACACGAGAAGAGGGAAGGGAACCCTGACCTCAAATTGAAGGCTAGCATCTTATTGGGAAAGGCGGAGAAGAGAAGAAAGAAGAACATCTCGAGTGAGTTGAAAGCCTTCCTGCTGCGGCTGCTGCGTCACCCCGGCTGGTGCCCCAGACACTAAACTATTTAAACGTTTAGCCCGGCCCCCAGAATGGAGTGGACGAAAGTGCAAAACGTCTTCCATAGCTAGGCAATTGCGCGTAGTAGGCATCTCGACCATCCTCGTGAGCACAGGGCTCGAAGCTGTTTTCGGTTTTTGTCGTGGAGGTTTGGTGACAGTCGTTTTATTTTGTTGATCGGGCTATTTGTAGGAGGCAGCTCGATGAATTACCCGCCACCTCTCCCAACAATTTTGTGCACTTTTTAAATAAGTAATGGTATTGTTAAGTCTACAGCAGCTCACGTGGAAGAAAGGGCAGTACACTACCGTTGATGTTGTTCTGATGTTGCTGCTGTTCTTGTGCTTGTACGATTGTATCTTAGACTGTACGAGCACGTGCATGCTTAGCTGTCGCCGTCTTGTCCAGAGCGCCTTCCTTTGTGATTCACTTTTTATTTCTGTTTTTGGCCTTTCTTTTTCGCTTGGAAGAGAGGCAAGCTCGGCAGTGTGTTTGGTGTTATTCAGGCTTAGATGGTCGAGGTAACGTGACGCAACTACAGCAGTACTGTCGCACGGTGAGGCTGGTATATGGGCGATTTGTCGAGATGGGCCAGCTGATGAAGCGAAAGAACGAGAGTACAAAAATAAGAGCTACTAGTGTTGGTACAACCATGATGGTAATGGATGGCTATGCATATGAATGTGTCTTCATTTCGACACAACCTGGAGATTGTTTTGGGTCGCCTACTACTACTCGTGCCGGGAGGGGGGTACCTGAATGCGGCAAATGTGTGAATGAAGCATTTATTTTGTTCACGATCTGATGATAGACGTTTGATTTGGATCCGTTCATTGTTTTTTTTAATATGATAGCAGATCGCCAATGAATGCTAATCATCCAAGTCTATTTCGGTTCTTCATGGAGGCCGTTAACAACAGCAGCAGTGGAAAAGAGTCTGCCTCATAGGTAAATGTTTTTTTCCACCCAGAAGTTGTGTAGAATACATGCATTCATGCATCATCATCCTATGCATACCGACCGGTTGTCTGGGTGTTGTCAGATTTATTATCAGGAGAGGTGGGTGAGCAAAAGAGGGTACCCGCGCTGGAGCGAGCTAATATTTTTATTTATGATGTGTTGCTCTTGAGTCCCATCCCCTCCCCGTAGGGCCTGCCGGAGCAAGATACATATGCGTGTTATTACTACGCGGATAGATCAGTTAGAATGAATAATCAATAATATCGATTTTCTGTACTTCATGATACACACAGATAGATAGATGATGCACTTACTTCTGGAAACGGCGGCCTGGCTGAGGATGGGCGACACGGGGGGGGGGGGGGGGGTACTCATAGTCGTGCATGCCGTAGTCGTTTGACCATTGACCTCGCATCCCTACAAAGCCGGGACGGAGCACGCCGGGTTCTCACCGGACCAGGCTCTCACATCACCAAGCGCGAAGCGCCGTGAGGTATTTGGCGAGTCGCATGAAGGGTGAGCTGCATCCTGCTAAGGGTGTTCGGCATCTTGTGCTTACTTCCTTGCGTACGGATGACAGCTACGTATGACTTAATTTATTTTCTGGTGCTTTCACTTCCAGAGACAGTTGTAAGCACTGTGTAACTGCCTCGAGGAAGCTTGACCATTTTAACACAACGTGGTGCGATCATCCCCCGTTGCGCGGAGTGAGGTTTCGTTATGGAGGAACAGAGAAATAAAAGAGGGAAGGGAGCAAGCTCGTTGCTCCTGGCGACTCACAGTTGTTGTTTGATCTCTTGTTTAGCCTTCTTAGACCAGGTCCGCTCAGCGCCCACTCGGAGAGTGAGAGAGCGGGGCTGGGATTTTGATCTTCCTTCAAGCTACTTCAATACCCCTCAACGTCGCCAAATATCCATATCCAAAGAAAATTCAAAATATCCAATAAGCGCTCATACAACGTTCATGAAACGCTCGTACAATGCAAATACACTAGTTGCTCCATTACATTAGCCCACCCTGGGAAGTCGTAGATGCAGATACTTTACCGTCAATCCAATACTCAACCTCAAATAAAGATCGAAGATGCGACTTTCCAAATCAGACAAAATAAGATAAAATAAAAGCAACTAGGGTCAGAGAAAATATTTCATCCCCGACAAATACTCCAAACCATCCCCACACCACACAGTGATGACTACTGAGAATCACATCGCCAACGACGGAACCAGTCTGAATCAAAATGAGCTTCGGTCGCGTTGGGCACGCAAAGGTCGGGGTGACTATTGCAACAATAGAAGAAGCTCACACCACCCAAACACGCGCTAGCGTACCACTGCGTACGATGTAGAACAAAACATAAAAACATGTAGCGGCCCGTAGGCGGCATGATATCAAAGCACATATCCAGATGGGGCAGCGGCCAGCTGTGCCACAACGCCTGGTGTTCGCGACGTAACGCCATCATCCGTGGAGGGGTTGGTCAACCCACGAAGACGGTGTTTTTGCAGGCACCAAGAACCACAAGGAGCATCCAAAACCGTGGAGTAACTATACTCCGGGAGAGAAAGCTTTCGAGGACCGGGGGTGTCCAAAAATCGAACAATGTACTGGCCTGTTACGAAACTACTAATCTGCCCAAGCCACCAAAGTCCATCCAAAGCTTTGTACCAAATGTGGGCTCCGACAGGCAAAACAGAAACAGAGAAGCGAGCCAACCAAATGTCACGCGAAACCAACTCGTACCCAGGAGCAATGAAACGTTCGGCCTGATTCCGAGCAAGTTCTCTGTCGGCCGAAGCTATCCGAGCATTACGATAAGCTCGGTTTCCTTGTACGCGCTGACTAGCGTTACCAGACCAGTAAAGCAGAATGTGTTTTCTGTATTCCTGCAAATCAGACTCCCTTTCCCACGACGGTGTCAACAAACCAATCCAATGGGTCAGGTACAAGACAGCTACCACACCACCGCGTCCACGTACAATTTGGTGTCCTGAAATATTCTCAACATCCAGACGACTAGACTCCGCTAAAATATCATCAGCAGTCAAATTGTACGGGGGAGACTTATTACTATACGAGTGCAAAACATATTTCGACAGATTGGCCGGCATATACTTAGGCAGGTCATCCGTGTCGTATGGGTTGGTACACGGTTTGCACCGCAAGACGGAGACACGGTTGCGGGATTCTGGTCCCAGCATGTCTGACGGCAGGTCCAGGTAGAGAAGTTTGCGCTCTACAGGTTTTCCATCCGGTGAATCCTCCGCTTTGGCCGGGCCAACAGCAAGGATTTTATACGGTCCGGTGTAGTTGAGCGAAAGCTTCGCTTTGAGCACCGAATCATCGGTGTGTTTCCGCACACCCTGCCGAATAGTAGCGGCAGAGTTGTAGACCCAAGCCCAACCACCAACTTCGTATTTCGGGATCTGACGCTGACCGTCCAACAGTGCAGAGTTACGACGTTCGACACGCGACACCGTAATCGCATGTTGTTCCCGCACCAACGCGTAAGCTCGTCTCTGGCGTTCCACCGCAAGATTGCAGAAAGCGAGCTGGTCTCGATCCAAATTTGATGGCCACCCACGCTAGGGTGGTCCAAAACAGAAAGCGGGAGACGGGGCAACCGTCCAATATGCACTTCATTCGGCGCCAAACCTGTGGCGGTGTTTACCGAGTTGTTGTATGCAAACTCGACATGGGGAAGATGGACGTCCCAATCGTCCTGACGCTCATTGACCACAACAGCAAGCATTTGAGCCATGGTGTGGTTAACACGCTCGGCCCCACCGTTAGTTTGGGGGTGGTACGAACTGGTGGTGACTTTCTTGATCTTCATCAGCTCGTAAATAGCCATGGACAACTTGGAACAAAATTGCATACCATTATCCGAAAGAAGAGTCACCGGACAACCCCACAACGCCATGTAGCGGTTGACGAAAATGTTAGCCGTTCCCTTAGCGGTAAATTCCGCCTTGGTAGTGGCATACATATCCGCCCGTCGACTGAAACGGTCCGTAAACAAAAGTATATATGCATTCCCACGGGACGTGACCGGCAATGGCCCAAAAAAATCGACGCTCACTGCAATACCCGGCCCATTCGGGGGGGGCAGAGTGAGCGTAGGCCAACGATACGTTTGCCGGGAAGTCTTGCGCGCTTGGCAAATTAAACAATGCCGAAGCCACCAACGAACGGACAAATCCATCCCAATCCACCAGAAAAATCGCTCCAACATACGTAAAGTCCGAGCGGTGCCCAGGTGAAAAGACGCGGTGGCGTGACATGCTTGTAGGACCCAAGGTCGCAATAGCATAGGCACGTATATGCGCGGAGTCTTCGAAGGTGGGAGGCGAGTGATACGCCCGCCCGCACAACATGATCTACTCGACCACCAATATGGTTACCGCCAAAAAAAAAAAACGAGGTAAAAAAAAAACCGGTAACCTGGTTGCCGAGTTCACGAAGTGACTTGGCTTGTTTTACAACGTCGTTGCCAAGCGACGAAAACCCAATCCCGATGGCAAACACCGAGTGGGGGGCTTGTTTTACAACGTCGTTGCCAAGCGACGAAAACCCAACCCTGACGGCAAACACCGGGGGGGGGGGGGGATGGGGGGGAGATCTCCTTAATTTGTCTTCTGTCGCGCCTGCATTATGTTCATTCGACCTCGACACGAAACACACGAACGAGTGAGTGAGTGAGTGAGTGCGTGTCTTTCTTACTTACTAAATACTGCTGTAGTACAAGTATAGCATCGACGGCGCTAACCGGCTGACCAGTGAAAAGACGTCAGTGTCAGCGCGGTTGAAAACACAAAACACTTCTAAATACCATTATGACTGTGACCCCGTGAGGGGGCGGCTTGGGGGAGACTAATCTATTCTCCGGATCAAATACTGAAACGGTAGCAACAACAGAGGAGAACTGCACACGTCTACGAAGGCTGCTACCTTGCACTCGAGATGGTTTTGGAGTGCTTTCACCATCATCACCCTCCTTGTGGCTTCAACTCCATCGTTCTCATTATTATTATCGTCTTGACAGCAACTAACTGTTGTTCAACATTCCTTCTCTGGCCCTGCGTCGTTTGTGGTGGGGAAAGAAAGGTCATCTAGCTCGAACTTCCTCTCTTCCACGCCACGATTGATTCCCTCCTCGACTGCTGTTTTGGTCTCTGTCTTGTCCTCCTCCCGTTCCCCCTCCTCCTCCCCCTCATCCTCGTTCATCGCTGCCAAACGAATTCCTCTCACTGCCATAATCATCCTGGTCGTTTTTATCTCCGCACTACGTACTATTATACCGAGATCCCAACCTGTTGGCCGTTGTGGCATAGAAAACGAGCCAGCTCGAAGGTAAACCGTCTCCGAAGCAAGGAAGGCTGTTTCGTCGTCGAAATTCCCCTTGCAAAAAGAGGCTTCATAATATGCCAAGTAGTGGTTGGTGATGGCTACTACATAAATCGATTATTTGTGCCTTTCTTTTTTCTTTGCCAAGACCACCAGACGTCGAAGAATAGAGCCGCAGTAAAGGAGGGTGGATCTACACCACTGTGGTTGAAAGTTCCCGCATAGCCGCATAGTGATTTGCCTTGCTTGCAGCTCGATCTTCGAAGGGCGGATCCTGGATTTTTTTTTGATCTACTTGTCGATGCTTCGACCTGCGGATGGATGGGCTTACTATTTGTTACTTGCTTCTTCTGAATGAAGAACGGACTTGGCGCAGAGTTCCTCTCTTCTTGATCTCCTGCGTGTAAAATCCTGGGGGGATCACCAAATCCATATATATATATATATCTTGTGCCTTTCCTTGTGTACATGTCTTTCTTGTTACTATAGAGTATACTGCTGCTGTAGCATCGATGGCGCTAACTGGCTGACCAAGATTGGTTGTGTGTGTGTTACATACATACACAGTCTACACTCTACATCATGACTTTAAAGTGTAGTTCAGCAATGTATGCATAGTTTCCCCTTTGTGCGAAGGTGTACCGATTCTGGTAAAAGTCAATCGACGGATACCCTGCGGTATGTCTACACTCTACATCATGACTTTAGAGTTTAGTTCAGCAATCAATGTATGCATGCATGATGCATAGTTTCCCCTTTGTGCGAAGGTGTACCGATTCTGGTAAAAGTCAATCGACGGATACCCTGCGAATCGGGTCCTCCTTAACACTCTCCACCCACAGAATTTACCCTCAACTGGGAACCTCTTGTGGCCAGGACGGGTAATTCGATGGAAGTGTCACAAGGTTCTTTATAGGATCGATTCCAAGAGGTGTTCTCAGGACTGACACACATTGTGTCCATGGGAAATGTCCAAGTCAGGAGAAAAAATGTGCACCCAAGGAGATTCGAACCAGTATCCTGCTGACGCCATGTGCGAAGGTGTACCGATTCTGGTAAAAGTCAATCGACGGATACCCTGCGAATCGGGTCCTCCTTAACATTTGGACAAAAAAGCGGGCGGTGAAACTTCTGTACCTACACTTTATTACCGTATATGACACAAGATAACACACCCCCTTGGCCGATTTTCAAAGCTCAATTTCTCAACAGCAGGAAGAGTCACAGCGCCGAAAACGGCGGCGTTGGAACCGTCTCGTCGAGAGCTGTTCGAAAACGTATTGTTTCGTTTATGCATCCTCTTCGTCGTGGAGTAATCGAGCTTTGAAAATCGGTCCAGGGGGTGTGTTATCTTGTGTCATATACGGTAGTGGGCCCTCTATCATCTTGTTGTAGTGCCGGTATAAAAGTGTCCGCAAGTACGTATCCAATGTCGTACACCTGGCACTATTCAAAGGACAGAACGACTTGGGTATTTCAGTGTGTGCGAGCCGAAAACACCGGCACACTTATACGGGCACCCGGCACTAGTCGACCGGCACTACTAATAATACAGGGCTCACCATCACCACTCACCACCTCATTGTACTACGTACGGCTGCATGAACAGATGGTTGGCAGATGATGCAACGACCACAAGAAGACCTACCTGTCTTTTTTTTTTTTCTTATATGACACAACGAATCCATCTCTATCTTTTTTGAAACGGACTTTCTAATTCGCCGTGTGGCCTTCCACGGGCAACCCCTCATTTTCCGAATTTTGAATCACCACCAAAGAAAGCCTCTCAGCAGCTAGACCTCGATTGCCGAGGAGAATCGTCACCGCGGATGAAGGGCTTATTCTGGACGCCTGATTGCCATCATCATCATCATGCACCTCCGGCTTCTTGGCCGTTTTCTTTCGTTTTGTCGGTCGGTGGCATCACCCCAGAATCTGCGGCGGGAAAAAGGAAAATCAAGCTGCGGCCAACCAAGCGGCGGCCTTGTACTGCTGCGTGTATGTATGCGGTTTCCAGCTCGGGTAGATGCACGCGCGACCTGTGACCGTTGGGATATATCGAGGTGGGGGTCCGCATGGCTCGAAACGTTAATTTCCAAGCTTCGAAGACCTTCATTTTTTCCTCATCCGACATCGGCAGAGCAGTGGTTGATTGCTGTTGTTGATGTATTTATGTGACCGCATGTAGAGCGGGTCTGGTAAGCTGTGTATGTATCCTGAAAAAATACCCACAAGAGGAGAGGACAGGTTCGGCATGCCCAGTCATCGTGAACATTGTGTGTCGAAAGAGATGAGAACCCTAGCTGGCAAACCCGCCGCGTGTGTGTGTGCCACAGCAACAGCAACAACAACGGACAGGCCCCCCAGACCCCAGACCCCTCAAACAACATATGGACTTCCCACCCTGCTCCATTGAGTCGAACGACAAGAACAGAATATATGGATGGATTTAGGGAAAAGAGGCAAGATATCTCTACCACACAGCGGTTGACCACACAGCGATTGTGGGGGTAGAACTTGCAGAAATTGCTCTACCCTGATGATGTCTGCGGAGCGAGCATGAATCCCCTCTCTCTCCCGTCCTCCCTTGTTCTTGGTCCGGCGGGGCGTGCAGTGCCCAGTGTACGCACTATACTGCTATGTGTAGTTAATTAATGTTTGCGTGTTTCGTCAGCAACATGTCCATGAAATGAAAACAAGAGGGCGACCGAAGAACAATTTCGGCGGGGTCGAAAGGGTCGTCACCGGCATTGAGCCGAAACACACCGAGGCTAAAATTTGCGGGGGAGCGGGTACATTTTTCATTCCGACGTAAAAAAAGAGAAAAAGAGAGCTTGTTCGCACGTTCGCACGTTGCCACAGCAGCAGCAGCAGCCGCACACAGCGGCTTCATCGATTCATTGGTTGAGACGGGTGGCATGACGAATAGTTGGACGGGTGCACCGGACCCGACTGGGCTCCGCCTGTCCAAGGTCTACCGCTCGGTGAAGAAAAGCTGCTCGTTCTGCATCAAGCGCAAGAGGTATTGCGACGGGTTCGCGAGGAAACGCTGCAGGCAAGCAAATTACTTGTGTTCTTTATTTTTTGGTACAACACGGGTCAGGCAGCCAGCGGCCTGTGAGGTCGGAGTAGTTGCGGCGGTGTGTCATTCTTTTCTCGTGCTGTATGCATAGTAGGTGGGGATTGCATGCATTCGAAGCGGTGCTGGACACAGGCAGACCATGATAGCAAGCACGTGGTGTCAAACACAGCAGTTTCGTACATAGATAGCAACGACGCATGTATGACATGAGTATTTGTATCCTATAGACTAGAACACCTCGCCCCAAAGGCGGACAATATTGAGGATGATCGTGGGTTGCTTTGTTTTTGTCCAGCCACTGCTGGAAATTCGAAAACTCACAAGGTGCGGCGGGGGCCTCTGTTACGCGCTATGTATCCATCCATCCTTGCTTACTTCACTTGGCGCCTTCCTTCCTTCCTCGCATCTGTCTATCTACATTCCACCCCTCCCGTCCCGTTGTGCATTCAATCCCAATTTCGAATGTGACAATCAATCGGGATGTTCGTGGAACATGAAGTTTATGTATGGAGCTCTCCTTGCGTCATTTTCGGGTCATTTTCCAGACCGGATAATAGGATAATACATGTACGAAGTACACCAGACGGACACCACCACCAATCACTCTATTTTCCGTCTTGGAACAACGAAGACATGATGACGTGTAATTTGTCGCCGGGAGGCGCGAGTACTTTGCCGAGCGCGTTGTCCGGTAGGTATCGTTGGAGCCATTCACACCTTGAAGCGGTGCATACATATTTGTTTACGTTGGTGGGTTCTAACGCTCGGTCGGGTGCCGATACGGCGGATTATTTCTGAAACTTTCATAAAGAGCAACGTTCATCATACAGCGGTGTTCAGCGCAAGGGGTGGGGTGTGCGTGGAAGTGTAGACGCCTGTGGTCGTAGTCATTGACGTTCTACAAGACGCTGCTGCTGGTGCACTTTCTTGTCCAAAGAGCACAAGACTCTCACTGCTCTTTTCATTCATCATTTGGAAACCGCGCTGGTGCGGGTGGCCACCTCTCGCTAAAACGACCACAACCAACCGTGTAACGTCGGCCAATCGTCTTTTTTTTGTTGATGATAACGAATTCATCTCTACCACTATTTATAATACCTATGGAAAAGAGTCTTATGCAAATGGTCAGCAATAATCCATAGCGTCAGCGAAAGCTACCTGTATGTCATGTTTATTTTTTATTTTCTTGGTGTGTAGAACGTGCGAATCAAATTATTTTGTTACGATTAGAAAACAAAACAAAACGAAGAGAGCAGTGGTGGTGGGATGCAGCCCCGCGCGCCCTGGCGAACTTCCCTGCGGCTCCCAGCCGTTGTACTTTCCTTCTCCCATGGATGAAAACGGAACAAAATCTCGCACTCATTCAGGAGAGTGCTCGACCGGCATATGAAAATGGCCAGTGGAACATCTGTACATGAAAATAACACAATAATACTCCTCCTCCATTCATCCTTCGCGTGCACGGCTTACTGTGTGTCAACCGAGTGCGGGTTGCATCGATATCCACATGGGGGGCGAGCGATTTACATCCAATCTGGCCCATGGTAAATCTGTGTATCTGTATGTAGAGAGTAGCAGCAGACCGATCTTTGATCACCATATTTTTCACGAATGAATGTGGTACAGCACGCGGGGTGCTGACGACTTGGTCGAGAGCAGTGGTTGACGGGAAATTTTCCGAGGAAACTTCCTGGCTACACCACCAGGGTTGTAATATATAGCCCGAGAATACGCTAGGAAGGTGGGTGGGGAGGAGGCCCTAAGATTTACCCCGATGAACAAAGCGCTTCCTTTGGCAACCACTGGTTGCTGTTCGGACCGGGTGCGCTGTACGTTTTTTTATCGGCTTGAAGCTATAGGATATTTTCGCTATCCCTAACCCCAACCCAACCGCCCAACCGACCCGACCCAAACCTTTTTTTTTTTATTGTCTTGACTTCAAATCAGCGCTCACAGCACTGCATAGTGCCGTTTGCTCCAACCCGCGGTCACACAAAAGAGCCCCTCTCTACCCTCCCCTCCTGCGGTACTTTGCCTTCGATTTTTAATGCGAGAAGAGTTCAGCACTCTCTTCCCTCTGTGTACACACGAACTAGCGCTATCTACTAGGCCAGGAGCGGAAGCGAGAGAAAAACCACTTTGCAAGAAACGCTCGCTTACGCCGGGATTCGAACCCTTGACCTGACCTCTAGCAGGTTTCGAGGATACCAACTAGACCACCGGGGCGACCTATGGCATTGATTGGAAAGTCCCTGTGCCAAGCAAGCCTAGGCCGCGGCAAGACGCGGCAAGACGCGGCAAGACGCGGCGCTTTGTTGAGTCCTAGGTCACTGTACCAAACGACGCTAGGTTGCTGCACGTTGAAAAAGCTAGGTTGCTGCACCGTTTTCGTTCAAGGTTTACAGCAGTGCACACGGCGCGCATTTTTTTTTCTGGGCCTCGTCATGTTACTTATACCCCTCTCTTCGTTCGTCTCTTGGTGACGCACGAGCGCTACTCAACACTCTGCACCTTTCGTTTTCGTCGCCTTGTACTATTAATGATAATAATTTAATGTACCGACGTCCATGATGGTAATTCTGCAGCTTCTGCATCGCCAAGAAGCAGCCGGGATGCCACTACCAGCTGCGCGTGCCGACATTGCCCGGCGTGTCGACAAGCAAGAATTCGGCACGTGCTCAACATGATCCCTTCCCTATGACGGGTGTAAGCTTTTGGTGCACCGACGAAGAGGGGGGCAACACGTCCCCCGCCGACTGTACGGCGGAGGCGGGCCCTCTCCCCCCAATCAACAGGTACGTACGTCGTGGGAACAGAGGAGGGTCGGTCCTCCGTAGCACTCCTAAGTTGTTTCTGGCTGTTGTTATTGTTGTTGTCGTTGTCGTTGTCTTGACATTGAAAACCGTTCCGGTCTCAGCAGTATTAGTCTGCTGGTAATGTTATTTCTGTTTTCCCTCCTCGCTCTCTGTCGTTCAGTCGCGAGGAAAGAAGGCGATTTCACGAGTCGAGCCGTTTTTCGAGACTACTTAATCCTCGGCTGATATGCAGACGTCGTTCGTATTCCGTACAGTAGGTGTAGACTGGTGCCAGAATAGAAAGAAAGGACGAAAGCAAGAGAAGAAAAAAATAACTTGAGCTGAGAACGTGAGCATCTCTGGTTCCAGGTCGAAGCCTTCCGTACGTTAAATGTTCAACTTGATCGATCGTTGGGATTCCGCACCCACCCAACCGAGCGTCTCTTCAGCCCAAGCCCTCCCTCTAGTCTGTTCGATCCGTTTGCGGGCCAACTCATCAATCCCCCCGATGAGCCGGAGTTCACCTGGCAAAGGGCAGTTTGCAATGAATACTCGATCCTCGACTACATCCTGGTAGATAGGGGGAGCACACAGATCCCAGAGCTGCACGTAAGTGCGATAAATGTAGGTTCGACCGACCACTTCCTCATATGGGCAAACATCGACCGATCTAGAAAGATGGAGAGTGAGAAACAGAGGAAAGTGTTCCGGTGGAAAGTAGAGCGTTTGGGAGACGAGGGGACACGGGATGAATTCCAGAAGGGACTGGCTGGTAGTGTAGAACCCTTCAGGCAACTGCTGAGAAGCGTCGAAGACGGACAGGTAGACGTACAAGCAGCGGGGGATAAGGTGATTGAAGGGTGGGAGTCCATAGTGAATACAACGGCAGACAGAGTAGTGGGAAAGGTGGTACGATGTGGGGTATGACGTGCTGAAAGAAGAAATAGGGGAACGTAGAGAAGTCTTCAAGCAGTACCTGAGTGAGGGGTCTGAGGAGAGTTGGGAAAAGTACAGGGCCAAGAGAAAACAGGTCATGGGACTAGTGAAAAAGAAGAAAAAGTGCATTTGGGACGAAGTAGTGCAGAAGGCCAACGGAGGCCTGGAGGGGAACGTCAAGCAGATGTGGGAAGGGTTTAGTGAGATGGTAACAAAGACCGCGCAGGGGGGGGATATAGGGGTAGCAACTTTGCGAGGCGTGAACGGTGAACTAGTCAGCAGTGGGAAGGGAAAACGGGAAGTTCTACATGTAGCAGGACACTACAAGAGACTTGGAGTGCCTTCGGAGAATGAAGCTATTGACCAAGTGTTTAAGAAGAAGGTGGACGCATGGGCCCAGGAAGAAGAAGAACCATCGAAGGCAGACGTTGGGAACATAGAACTAGAAAAGGAGTTCACTGAGGACGTGTGTGAACGAACTGCAGTGCCACAAAGCAGTAGGGGCGGATGGGATAGTCAATGAGTTCATGAAGTTTGGTGGGAAGGGGATGACCCAGCTGGTGGTACTGCTGTACAACTGGGTGTGGAGAAGCGAGTATGCGCCAAGTAGATGGAGGGAAGGAGTAGTTGTGACCTTGTTTAAGAAAGGAGACAAGACTGACCCAGGAAACTACAGGGGGATCACACTGTTGAACACAGTAGGAAAAGTGTTCTCTATGCTGCTGAACGATAGGATAGTGGGAGTATTGGAGAAGGAACATAGCGTTAGTGAGGGCCAGGCAGGTTTGAAGAGGGGGTGCGTAGACCACGCATTCACGGTAGGGAGAATCATCCAAGGTAGAAAGAGGGCGGGAAGGCCGACGTACTGCTTCTTCGTGGACGTGAAAAAGGCATACGATACCGTATGGAGAATGGGCTGTGGAAACAGTTGTCCAAGTACGGGATCAAGGGGAAAATGTGGAGAGTGCTGAAGAAGATGACAGAGTGTACGAAAAGCGCGGTCATGCTAGACGGAGAACTGTCTAAATTCTTCGACATTGAACAGGGGGTCCCACAAGGTTGCACGCTGTCCCCATTATTGTTCCAAGTGTTCATCAACGATCTGTTGGAAGTCGTAGAGGCAGTCCGGAAGGGAGTAAAAGTAGGGGACACGGAAACTTCGGTGTCAGGAATGCTGTTTGCGGATGATTTTGTTGGTATGTCGGACACCCCTGAGGGACAGCAACTGCAAATTGACGCGGCGAAGAAGTTTACTGATAAGTGGAGATTGTCTGCCAACGTTGAGGGGAGTGCCGTCATAGTATGCAACGAGGACAGGGAGGAACCAGTACAAAACAGATGGAAGTGGGGGGTCGACGAGATTGCCGTAGTGGACCAGTACACATACCTCGGAGTAGAGGTCGCAAAAGACTGCTCGTGGAATGCACACATGCCCAAGGTAGCGGAAAAGGGCATAGCACGAGCAGGGAAGCTGCACCCAATACTCGCAAACCGGCACCTCGATACACGCGTCAAATTGACGGTTTTGAAGAGCGTAATCGTACCGCCGCTAGTGTACGCCGGAGAAGTATGGGGAGGAAATAAGAACGTAGTGAAAGAACTGGAGGCGGCGCAGATGAAAGCAGCGAAAATCATCCTAGGATTCT
>FN648534.1:1734-12459 GCA_000310025.1 Ectocarpus siliculosus
CTCGCATCCCTACAAGGCCGGGACGGAGCACGCCGGGTTCTCACCGGACCAGGCTCTCACATCACCAAGCGCGAAGCACCGTGAGGTATTTGGCGAGTCGCATGAAGGGTGAGCTGCATCCTGCTAAGGGTATTCGGCATCTTGTGCTTACTTCCTTGCGTACGGGTGACAGCTGGGGGGGGGGGGGGGGGGGTAAAAAAAAGAAAAAAATTGCTTAACCCCCACCCCAAAAAGGGGAAGCCCCATTGGAAAAAGGGTACTGGATTTCCCCCAAAGAACCCAAAAAAAGGGCGAAGGGTTTCCCCAGGGGGCGTTCCTGCCCACACACACACACACACACATGGTTTCATTGGAAACCACCAAAACATTGCTCGGGGTGGGCCATGGGCCCGGGCCAAAAAAATCCCAAAAACCCAAAAAGCACACAAACCAACCGCGGCGCCGGCAGCGGCAGTACACAAGGCCAGGAACGAGCAGGAACAGGATGTGAAGCTGTAACATTGACGCAATTCTTATCATCGCGTGGCACGAGCTTTCGAAGGACAAGATTCAGCCGGGATTGTTCACCGCCAACTCCCTCGGAAACACGCGAGCCACATCTTCCCACTCTTATGCCGCCAGATACCCGGCTTGCATAACTCTCCTATACGACCAGGAGGAGGAGGAAGAGGAGAAGCAAGAACTCAACCACCACGTTTCCTGCACCACAAAACGACAAAGGGCAAAAAAACAAAAAACGTTCTCGATTCTCGCTCTCTTGCTCTCGAGGACGCACCTGGATAGTATCCGACTCTTGCCCTGGAGGGTGTCCCCCCCACGGTGACAGCACGTTCCAGAACAAGTCGTGGTTCACGAACCCTCCCCCCGCCCGACGAGCAGCCGCCCGGTAGTCTGACAGCGCCATCCATCCACCCCCCCGAGAAAAAATAACCGCCACCCGTATTCCCCGGCAGCGGCAGCAGTAGCCAAAAATGGCGACCACCGAAAAAGCACCACGAAAAAAACATAACAAAAAATGCAGCGGTTCGGTGTTGTACGTTTGGCGTTGGTCAAATGCGGCAAACACAACAAACCATCGACGTACCACAGCCGTGAGAAAAAGCCAACACGGAAACAAGCAACTGAGCCAGGGAAATTACAGACTCTTTCTTGGTGTAAAGGGCGTGCCACCGAGTGCACGTCAAGTGCATCTTGTTCAGGCTGCAGGCGAACCATCCGGAAGCAGCGCGCTCCCTTTACACCGCACGCGTTTCATGCCAGTCGTTGTCCCTTGGGACCAGCTGATTGTGAAGAGTTAACGTAGACCTACCAATGTGCCACCGCTCTGTCTCCATGCGTTTCGTGCAGAAGACTCCCTCGTGTTCAGTCCCCGCTGCTGCATTTTGCTACCCTCCATCATTCACCCCCCCCGCTCCCCCGTGGCCGCAACCGCACGCAAGGAAGCAAGCACAAGATGCAGAATATCCTTCATAGAATGCAGCGCACCATTCATGCGACTCGCCGAACACCTCACGGTGCTTCGCACTTGGTGATATGAGAGCCTGGTCCGGTGAGAACCCGTGATCCGTACCCGATCCCGGCTTTGTATGGGTGCGAGGTCAACGGCCTACCGACTACGGGATGCGCGCTTGTGTGTTCACCCCTCCCACCCCGCCAAGTCTCCCTCTCTCTCACCCTCCGGCACGCTCCCCAGGTTGTGCAACAGCTCGTCTACTCCCATCTTTGCCAGGTGCTTCAGCTCCGGATCCCAACGCATTCTCTCCAGCACGGCGTTCAGCTGCGAGGTGTAGGCGGCGTGGTGTCCAAGGTGGTGGACCTGTACATAGAATGCAACAGCACAAACGACAAAAACGCGAAAAGAGGAGCGTCGTGAAGGAACGCCCTGGCATGATGGATGCGTGAAGGCAAGTACAGCTCAACAGGTCGGTGGGGTTCACCAAGGGCCGTGGAAATCATCCTCAGAAAAGACGGAAGGCTGCTATGCACACACTTCATTTTCCCAGGAGAACGGCCGGGAGCAACCCACACCCAGATGTTAACGGCCATGTACATGTACGCAGACAGCGGCACAAAATGCAGCCGAACTTTCAGTGCGTCACCAGGCCTCCACCAGAACCACTGACCACGGCAGGAAACAGCATACTTGGACTGCTGTACGGTAGAGACAGAGGCGGAGATTTTACCCGGGAGCTGGGAACGACACCAAACGTAGAACCGGCATACTACTCCTCAACACAACCACCGTAAAACTAGGCGGGCAGGTAGTAGAGTATGCGGGTACCGGTGTTTACCGTTCCCTGTGCCCGGACCTCGTCGGCGCTGAATCATTCGATACGATACTTTCTCCGGGGGGGCTGGCTCCCCGCCCGGGGGGACCCGCAAACAACATAAACGCATACAGTCGTAGGCCCTCTATAAGGCGGGAATGCGCCAGACCGATTCACCCGACCTATACAGGGCACCCGCCCTATTCAATGTGTAGATTAACTTAATTGTTCCGTCTGCGCCAGCCAACTTTACCCCGCCATATTTGGGCACCCGCCTTGTATAACCCGCCATATTTGGGCACCCGCCTTATATAGCCCGCCATATTGGGGCACTCGCCTTATATAACTCGCCATATGGAGGGCCTATGCACACGACTGCTGTATGAGAGAAATATATGTATACGTATCTAGTCACCGGGCTCACGCACGGTTTTGTTCCCATGGTAGAGGACAACTTGAGTGAGAGGTCAATGCCGAAAAAGACGCACAGCACGAATCAACCATGATTGAGGCTATAATTTTGTTATGTGTTCACGTCCGGTAGATGTAGACCACGGCAAAGGCATATTGAACAGCGTTGTTGTACTTCTTGCCGCAGTACATATCTTGTACGGAGTACTGCTATTGAAACCGTGCATCCGAGTACGTGACATGTGTGGCCCTTGTGCACGCACTACTTGTTGGAAATATTACATGCTCGTGGCATAGTACTGTAGCACGGATGGATACTGGCGCGAAAGTGCATGTACTACGAAATGCAGGTGGATAGGTTCAGTCGAGTGGCATATTCCAAAAAAAGAGTTTGGTTTCCTTGGGTAGACCTGTGGACATTGACGTCTGGAGTTTAGTTCTACAGGCAATCTTTCTGGTGCGTTGTCCATGCCAGATTCTCACCAGGACCCGCCTCTTCCGTTCCACAGCACAAGACTTCCACTAAACTACAATACCCACTCGGCCTGCCTTGGTCAAGCCGAGCTACCCTCTCTCCACACATGGTGTGCATAGACTACACCCGCAATAAACCAAAAAAAAGTACTTCCGTTGGCCAGCCGGGTCAGCGCGGTCCATGTTACCAGAAGAAACACACGCAAAACACAAACACGAACACCCGTAGTCTACAGCAGAAAGAAGAATGCTGGCCTTCTCTCACCCTCAACGCGTGTTCGCTGATGAAGGGCACCAAGGATCCGTACGAGTAGGGGAGGGGAGGCACAGGGAGGTTCTGGGCGCTCGCGCCAACCGCGGCCAGCGTAGACAGGGCGAGGCATCGTCCTACCAGCGTCGGCGTCGAGCTCTTTTTCCCCATGGCCATCTCTGTCGTCGAAAGCGCTGCTCTCAGGAGGGTGTGGTTGGCTAAAGCAGAAGTTGTAAGACAACGATGTAAGAGGAACGCGCGCTGGCTCTCTGCTGTCATGTCCGAAAGGGGAGAGATGAGGGAACAAAACGGGTTGAAGTTGGAGGGGTGTAAAGTCGCGCCGCCGGTTCACGAAATTATTTCTGCTCCTGGGCTAGCTCTTAAGGCCTGTGATCCTGTAGGAGGGCACGCCAGAAATACGAAACAGACGTGCAACCCCTCCTACCCAATGTCTGCAAGTTCAACACCACAACTGCAGCCCCAAAAGCAGTTTGCACATGTCCATATGTATGCATACACAGCAGATGCGCACATGGTTTGAAGCACATCAAGAGGGAGCAGTGTAGCCGAGGGCAGCGGAACGAGCGCGGTGCACGCTGGACCAAACTGCAACTCACGAAGACGTGCGTGTTCCTCATAATCAACATCGCCACGTGACTCACTTGATCCGGGGAACGACGCGTGCAAATAGCACAATCCAAGGGGGATGTGGTGGGATCGCGCTCTAGGCGGGTTGTTCCTTGGGGGGCTCGCGCCGATATTTGTTTTGAACGCCCCCCCCCGTATCGATGCGATTTCCTCAATATTATCATTCAACGAAGCCCCTTTCGAACACTCCACACTCACTCTCCTGTCTCAATTCACACACTTCTTGGAGCCAGACTCCTGCAACTCATCCCCGGCATTGCCTCCAACAGTCAGTGGAGGCATGGGCCAGCCTCTTCCTTCATTCAATATGATGCAGGCTCGATGTAGGTGACCTGGCTGACGTCATTCTTTCTTTTCTGTTTCGAACAGAGAGCGCGCGCTTGATGGGGGTTGGGTTATCAAACCTCTTAGTATGAGGACTCTACCGAAGTGCGCCAAACTAAGCGGTCTCGGGTCACGCACACGTCAAGATGTACTTTTCGAGATTCAGGCGCCATTTCCTTCTTTTGGAGTCTGCTCTCGGTAAGTTGTGTTTGCTAATATACGTACAGAATGGATTCCTACATAAATATTTGCCCATAAATGAAATGCTATAATGAATGATGTTAATGGTTCGGATCCTGATGTCCGTTCAACCAACTCTGGCGTGCGCAACATCGGGAGAAACCAGGTTTGTCCAACAGCATGAATCTCCCCCCTCAATTTTGGTTCACTGATGATGCATGATGATGAGGGACATCACTCAGCGAATGAATGTATAGTCAACGAGTGAGTGAGTTTCGGTCTCCCGAGGGGCACACGCCACACACTGGACAACAGTCAAGCAATGTTCATGTTCTCTTGTTGCAACAACAGAACACGGGGACAACCGAAGACAAATCAACTTTTTTCGCATCTGCTTGAATGAATAAGAAGGTGCAGCCAACAACGTTTTCACCTGTTCTGCGTGTTTCTGTAGCAATGTAAGACACACGCGTCTTCGCCATGGACGCTAAGCCGTGAAGTGGCCGCTGGTCGAAGAACCATTCATCTGTTTCCCGAAAGAGCTTCCAGGCATACGTCATCATCTACAGGCGACATCACCGGAGGACCACCAATTCAAGACGGGACGCAAGGGGGTGCGATGGAGTAGTCCTTGCAGTGACGGCGTTCGCGTAGTAGCTGGCCAAGCCAACGGTTCGTGTCGTCCTGCCCAGCGCATAGAAAGACCGTCAGACATATCTTCGAGGGCAGTTTCGTTTGAATCGAAAGGCACCAACCACAGCCACAAACGGGTCTACTTTGTCTACGGTCTTAATAGAAAGGTCGCCGCTTCCCGCCATTCATTCCCTGCAACCGCTGCTCTGCCAGATAGTCACTCTCTTGGGTGCCCTTGCTTCTCGCAACAAGTCGTACAGGCATGGACGCGGAAATCTCCTTACAAAAACAACAAACAACATCTTGCCAATGGACATCATGAAATGTCCTGAGACAGCACAATACTAGGGGTCTGGCCCCTTCGGACACACAACATTCCAGTACCAGTGCTAGCTGGCATCACTGACAATATGTCAGTGCAAGACCTAAGTAGACAAAAAAATAACCCTACGGCAGTATCCAGACGGTTGTCTTCCCGTTCACTGCAAAAGACTTCGACACACATGTTGTGGTACTGTCTCGAAAGGGAGCCATCTTTCTCTTTTGACACTCACTCATGGGCCGCGAAGACGACCATCTACCAGTGAAATCGACGGAGGTACAGTACAGCAGTATATAGCACGAGCCGGGTACATAGCGTAGCGCTGATAGCGACGAAGAAAATCGTATATGCGACCGCGATTCAAGAGAGTCCGAGGTATACTTGTGCCTGCTGTAGGACGTCGGCGAGAAACGCGGAAGTAGCCACAAACACTTTTATTTCGCGCCGGTGGCCCAAACAACTTTGGAGTCGGTTGTTGCTGCCTTTCATTTACACTTAAAACCGTTCTCCTCTCGGTTAGACCAGCGGTCCTGGTCCAACTGGCGCGGATGCCTTCCGTGGTCGCAAATCAACTACTACCGCCGAAAAAGGAAACGCGCCTTTCTTCGAATAAACAAAGGAAAATAGAAAACCAAGCAGACACCAACAGTGGGCAAGGGGCAAACGCCAACCGCGCCCCGTCCAACAACCCCATCGCAGACGCAACTGAACGTGACCCCAAAGGCCCCACATCAACCAGCTCGGCGCTACATTCGACAGCAGTAGCAGCGGTACCTTCACCGAGACGCGTACAAATGTCTACAGACCAATCTCAACGGAACTGCCGCTACGTTTTCAAAACCATCGCCTCTGAGCGCGGCGCTTCCCAACCGTCGTTGGCGGTACTTCGATATGTACAACTTGCGCTGCTGCAAGCAGCTGCCGGTCGGGTGTCAGCTAGACGGGTACAGCTGTAGGGCAAGCACGACGCCAGCTACATCGCCGTCCGCGCTCGTTTGTTCGACGTTGCACCACCGGTGCGGTCGTCGTCATCGTCTTCGCTGTCGCTCCACGCCCCGTCGTCCGAACTCGCGCCGTCACCATCGCTTTCGGCCCTTCCACCATTTTCTACACAGCTATCCCTTCGGGTGTTGCTGCTGCTGTCGTTGTCGTCATCTATTTGTTGTGATTCACCCCGACGAACGCGCGGCAGCAGCAGCCCAAATAGCAAGAACACGAACAAAAAGAGCCAAGAGATTAGCTTGTGCAGTGTGCGTCAGTTAGCGGGGAAGAACACGGGGCAACAGAACTCAAAGAGCGAAATAGTAAGCACTACGCTTCCTTGTACAAATGAATGACTGAGTATTTACCGTGCAACACATCGGGAGCGCGGGACTCAACCGTCAATCATCGAAAAGCTGCGCCCCCTACTATGCTGACGACTGACGTCGCTACAACTGTTCAACGGTCGTTATCAGCGCATTGGTCCTGTCTTGCAATAGGGTTGAGGACGTGTTTAGTTCGCGTTATATGGTTCATGTCTGAGTGTACTTTCACGACGTTTTCCTGGTAGCATTTTTCGGAAATGTTTCGTCTACTTTTTGATGGGCGGAGAAAGACCAGATTTTCGGTATACTAATTCTTCTTGAGCAGGCCCCTTTGTTCTTTTGAGCCAAGAGTTTATTTCACGGTTTTATGGCAACTGCGAGAGGTCGCCTTATAGCACAGTACAGGTGGCATCGTAGTACCTTGTGGTATATTGTATCACGGTGTATGGCCTTATTCACAAACACTACAATATTGCCCGCCAACCTTGCACGTTCCCAGCATTTCGAATGGTAGGTGTCTACAATCTTGTGCAGGGAGACGCGTATCAATCTTACTACCAAAAAATCTTGTGCAGGGAGACGCGTATCAATCTTACTACCAAAATTTGTTCAATAGCAGTCACTCGTGCATAGGTCTACGAGGACCAGGGGCTGCGCATTTCGGACGCGTTTCATGCCTTGCATTTGGATACACAACGGAAGTTCAAACCTTCGGGTCTAATCTTGTCGCTCTCAGTCGCGTGAGGACGTTGTTATGACCTTCCAAGCCTCCCACCGTCCCATGATGGGCACAGACAACAAGCCAACGCCCGCGTTTAATGAACGTCAATTTCGGGGTCGAAGCTCACTTTAATGCGTCGTCACCCCCGTCGAGCATAGGCCATTATAATATAGATTTTAGTGTAGGATCCACGGCTGATTTATCGCCAATATCTGAGCCTTCGTGGCCTAAACGCTTATTTCTTAATCGCGGGCGCAAGCTGTATTAGCTGCCAACCTCTGCATCTCCACCCCTACCCTCTACAGTACACACGTGAACCAGTGCGTGCAGCACACCTGGGGGCTTCTGCGCAGCCGCCGCAGGACCTTTTCCTTTCCCCGCGTGGGAGTCATCACTCCCGTCGCCTTCAGCAGCGGAAGACGCCGCGGCGGTCCCATTCCCATCCCCCCCCGTGGGAGACGGCGGTGACCGCACGCCACCATCAGAAACCTTGCCGACCTCGTCGTTTCCCGCCGCCGCTGCCGCTGTTTTTACCGAGGTTTCTCTACTTCGGCTATTCTTATCTGGGGACAAACTTCCCAACTTCTCGCCAACCGCAGAGGGACGACCAGAATCCCTACTTGTGGTGGCGATCGAAGGAACCGATGTCTTCCCGGCCTGTGCGAGGGCGCGGGGAAACAGGCAGGCGGGACGTGGGGGGACGGGGTCGCAAGCGAAGAAAAACACAAAAGCTATAAAGCTATACATACGGCCGTGGGGGAGAAGATAGACCTACTCTGGCTGGTCTCGAGAGATACATCGGGGACCTGGGCACCCGAACGCTGACCGGCCTCTCAAAAGCTAGACTCTTTTTCCGTGGATAGCGACGGATTCGCGGTGTTACACTAAGAATCATAAAAACAGAGGACACAAAACAATCATAGCTGTTGAAATGGCACCCCTCGCAACAACGACGGTTTCACAACCCGTGTTTGCGCGGGGGCACACAACTTAACCACCTGCTGTCTTCTGGCTGGCAAACAACGATAAAATGCACCTTTCCCTCCTCGCCGCCTCTCGGGGCGGCGGCCGTGTCCTCGGCTGCTTGTCTCTCCGTCGGTGCTGCTGCCTTGCCGGTCGCTGGGCTGGGCTTGTCCTGTCGAGCGTGCTCCTCCACGTGGGCTCGCGCAACGTCCGCGAACCTCGACGGGTTCTTCAAGAAGAGCTCCGTCTGGTTTTAGTTATTTAGTGCCGCGCGCGCGCATCGCTCCAGGGGTGTCAGGAGGAGGGGGAGTCGAACAGCAGGAGCGCCCCGGGGGTGCTACAATGTTGTGCGCCGTTCGCGATACCCGTACCATAGTGCGCATTCGCCGCTTGACACAGAGCAGCATTGCAACCTCTCACCCCCCCCCCCTCTCCCTTTTGAATTTGATGGAATGTCGTAGTGGAGACACACCCAGTCACTCAAATGTCATCTGAACCATAGAAGGGGAATTATTTACGTGTCTTCTCGTTCCGGAGATGGAGGGGTCAAGGGCGGGAGGGAGGCGGGCGGGTTGTATGCATACGGCTTTAACCTTGCGTGCTGGTGCACCAACAAACTCCGACAGGTACCGACCGACAGCGTTGCATCATACTAGATCATGCAACCCCCGGGCGGGGGGGGGCACTCTCTGCGTTCTACCAGATGGGTGTGTGCATGCCGGAGCGAGACCTTTTAACTTGACAAAAAATTCCGCGTTTTGGCAGAAGCTTTGGACTAATCCCCTAGCACGCACCCGTTGCGCCTTTAGAAGGACCCACGATCCATCAAGCGGATCAGCAACAAGCATGCAAGCTGGACGAACGTCACAGCGGCTCCCTTCGGACAATCAAATCGCCTGTAGCGATCGGGGCTCGCCGACGTGTCACGAAAAAAAAAAAAAAACGTCCTGGACGCCGACGCACGTTTTGCATGTACCCAACGGCTCAGACGCACTCCGAAAAATCCCAGGCAAGCGGCTTTCCCATCTCACCAAAAGACTTAGGGAGGCCCTAGAGTTTATGTCCCGACTCCAAGCAAAACGTAACCACGACAGCAGTCGCGCAACGGCAAACCAATTGCAAACCCAATTTTTCTCACAATGTCTGGCATCAAGCCGTCGTCGCCGTTAGGGTGGGCCATGAGAAGGCGAATGGTTGTCAGCAGGGTGGGCACGTTCATTGAAGGGGCCCAAGAGCCCTGTGGGAAGGCAGCGAAAGTCAATAGTAAAACAAACGCAAAATGTAAACATCATGGCAACAGATGTGATGCACGTCCAAAAGCGGTAAGACACCGGGCGATGGTGCCACCAACATGGACGTACGGCGCAGTCTTGGAAGGTTCTTATGGGATCAACGAAGACTAATAACACGTGAATCATCCTAAGCGTGACGTCGTTCTTGTTGTCTAGACAAACCCCCGTACCAAACCACAATCCCCGTCAAGGCGGGCAAATGGACGTGCCGTAGATCGCTTCGCTCTGTGTCGCTTCTGAAACGCAACCCCTTGGGACCATGCTGCCCAGTACGAACGCTTTCACTTCCACGGTTCCCGGGGATGCCGCATCGCTTTGACAACAGGACGGGGGGCGTAAACTACTCGAGCGTTCCTTTCGCCGTACCAAGGTGATCGTTGACTGCACATCAATTCCCAGATTGGGCAACGCTCTGATTTCGAGTAGAGTGGTACATCTCCTACATTTTGCTGGGCGATGCTCTGTGCGTTTTGAGTGTCTTAGCGCTTCGTCAGACCAAAGTATGAATCCTCCTTCCTCTCACAGCCAGGTGTTGCGCGTCAGGCAAACACCAGCAAACAAAGGCGAGAGGTGGCGTATTTGGTGGCCCGCGACCACAGAACTCCCGTACTTCGCAGGTGCCGGCAACACCTATCGAGCAGAGTTTTTCGTCTAAAAAAACATGTTGGATAAAAGTATGGGGGAAGCTGGGACCTACGGCTAGGTTCTGCGTACCCCCTCCCTGTTCTATTTCCTCATTAATGAAATTTCTCAGGAAGGTGGCCCCGGCAAATCTCCAGTTTTCTCACCGCTGGTCGCATCTTGAGGGTGTCGAGGCAGATGCGGCCTCCGCTGTCGATGTTGGGGTGGTAGATGGGCGTCACGAAGCGTACCTTGGGGGGTTCGAAGGGATACCTGGCATCATCGTGCGCGGTTCGTTGTGGGTGTTATATT
>FN648534.1:13252-26899 GCA_000310025.1 Ectocarpus siliculosus
GGGGGGGGGGGGGGGGGGGGAGATCTAAGACGCGCGTGCTTCGAACCCTCATGTCGTGGAAGACGCAAATACTTCGACGTGGTAATGACGAGTGTGGCTCGGGGTGCCAAAACTACAGTGTCATCGCTCCGTCCCATGACCTACAAGAGCAAGCCGCACGCAACCCCACGGGAAGCAGTATTGCCAGTGTCGCACAAGCACTCAGTCCACACCGCAGCACACACACGCCAGGGAAAAAACAATGCTGCCACACTCTAGACTGCTGTTTTGGCGCGAGCCCCCACAACGGTGGTGACCACAGGGTCTAAGCGACGACATGGTTCACAGCAGTGGCGCGCACCTGTCAGGAATCTTTAGCTCCAGCAAGAACGTCCCGCGCTCGTACGGCGTGTCCTCTGGTCCCTGGATTTCTGGAAAGTGGTTTGCCGTTGTCGCGGAGGAGAGGGAGAAGTGCGAATGTTACGCGCACGCGCGTGTTTTGTGTGGTGAGGGTACCTAGTAGCACCTCCGGCAGCGTCTGTCTGTCAAAGCGTTATTGGAACTGCCGTATATTCCAACACCTACGGCAGTGCACTTGATTCGCTGCGACAAGTGCTGTGGGCCAAGCCATGCAAGAACAAACGCATAGCTTTCGTAAAACCGGTTGGCGATGGTCACAGGATGAACGACGATATTCCGCATATAGACTGCTGTACATGTGCACAGATGTACTGCTGTACATCGGAGTCAAAGAGAGTCATGTGTGCCGCACTGCCTAGTGCGTCGGCTGCGACAGACTCTTAACTGCGAAATTATCGATTTTAGGCGAATATCATTAACATTCACATGCTACGTGTCACGCGAACGAAGAGAGAGCGGATGCAAGGGATCAGGGTGGCGTATAACAGCACTTTCAGTCCAACAGAGAGCACAAAAAATGCAGCAATTGTTGCGGCGTTTAAATTTCAAACGGCGAAAGGCGAAAATTGTCGGCCTCAAGTTCAAATATGGCGTAGAGCAGTACAAAAGAGCTTTTTCAGTCGCGGCGCCCGCAGGCAAAGATGCAAGCTACAGCAGCGTGAGATGAAAATGGTCCCTTCCTGGGGGGCGAAGTCAGCACTACTCTATGCACGATGGTTGTAGCCAGGATGACAACACACCAACACAGCTTGCTGCGAGCGGTGCACAGCAAGCTCTGCTACTCTGTCTGCCAGGGAACTAACTCACGAGCTTGGAGGTGGGTGATGCAGTCATCGACTGGCCAGGCACATACTCCCGGGGGTGGCTCGTCGGTTAGCATCTTGAGCTCCTTCCCGAGCCTGACTAGCCCTACGCCCGCCATGTTCCAACCAGTCGCTGCTCCGTGCCGTGGGACTGCCAGCTTGGTCGAGCCTCCGGGGGCACCGTTGCGAGAATGGGGGGGGGGAGTTCCGTGGAATCAGGACGATTGTTGACTTCATTTATGCATAATATATACGAAGGTCTTCTTGTATCCATATCTCCTGACCTTCGCCAACTTCCCACCAGAGTCGGTCAAACCGTTACAAACCCCGTCTAGACATGCTGGCATTCCCCACAACCCTCGTGCTCAATGGTGAACAGGCTGCCATTTGAACATCATGTTGATATGGGGTTTTCCGGCACGATAGCTGCAGTGTTTCTGTTGTCAGACAGGTCTGTCTGCTGCGTATCTAATCCATCTAGGGTTTCCACAACGAGCGCTCAAACGAAACCACAAGCCAACAACCAATGGGGCGGGAGGGGGACAGGAGACGGACGAGACGGCGAGGGAAGAAAGCAAAGGAGAAGAGACGGACCGAGTGGCACGATACGTGCCGGATTGAATTTCTTTTAGCCAACAATTAATTCCCCCCCCCCAACGCTGCACCATTGCACCAATCCCCCAGTAGTGATTTCGTACCATGCTACAATGTATCGCTGGGTGGTGGCCAATGTTTGCGTGTTTGCTTGTTCGTTAGTGGTCTCTCCACCGTGTGCCTTGTTCTGCCTCATACTTCCTGTTATTTTCGGCCTGGTCCCTCTTTGTCCTCGCCCTTTTTTTTTTTTTTTTCTTAATATGACACAACGAATCCATCTCTATCATAGAAAATAGTCTGAGACAGATTAGCAATGAATTCATAGCGTCAGAAAGTACCAGAGTGTCTACGGTTGGTTCCTCTTCTCCTTAATTATTACGGTTTCCATTTTTATTTTTTCTCTTTATTTCTCTTTTTTTCTCTTTTTTTCTCTCTTTTTCTCTCTTTTTCTTTGCCAGATGGCCTGGTCTCTGCTTGCGTTGTGAAGTACCAAGATTGAACCAAGGGGGTGTACCTCTTTCTCCGGCCCATGATAGATAGTGACTGCTGGTCTCAGTTGATACCTCGCATAGCGCGCAGAGAGAGTGGAGGATTCCAGAATATCTGTCGTTGATTTCTATTGACTTGCGGAACCGTCGGGGCCAGTTTATTTGAAGCAGTGAAGATGAGTTCTCCCTGGACGGAGGAGGTGCTGGCAGGAGGAAGGAGGTTGCTTCGGATAAGGGTAAGCAGGACGCTGGCAGTGGGTGTCGACGCTGGCAGTGGGTGTCAGCTGTGAGGGTCAGCTGCGTCTGTCTTCAGTCATGTCTGTCTGTGTCGACCACGTTGCTATCCTCTGTTGACCCTAGATCGAACGGTTGCCGCGAGGTCAAAGGGAATCCACACTTGTTTGTATCCCGATGTGTCTTTCCTTGGTTCTTTGTTTCCTTGCCTTCTCACGACAGAAACAAAATCTGATAATGGCCATCAAACTGATGGAGTCAGCACGAGCAAAGGTGCCACCGAGCTTCAATCTCCAAAGAGGACCAAGCGGAGGCCACCAACACTCGTCTAGGCGCGGCAGGTATGTCGACGCAGAGTGGCGCCGGGGCTCTCAGCTCTTCGAGAGGCGCGGGGCGTGGTGGCGGGAGCAGCAGCAGCAGTCGCGGTTCAGGCGGGAGCGGAAGTCGGCAGGGTGGCGGTTCCCGCGCCCAGCGGCCCGGGAAGTCGAGTCGAGGTGCTGGAGGACGCGTAGCGGCTGCCAATGGTGGGAAATTCAGAGGAAAAAGCGGCACGATATACGACAACTGGGAACAGGCCGTGTACTTCAACGACCATCCCTCCGACGAGTCAGGGGACGACGAGGAGACAAGAGCTTCGAAACAACAGGCCAGGAAGGTTCAGGCAGATGACGCACAAGCCCAGGCGCTGTCCAATGGCGACGTGCCCAAGCAAAAGAAGACCGCGAAGACCGGCAGCGCGCGTGTGCGAACTTTCCGGACTGACCCCGCGGACGGTGACGGGGCGACTGAACTGATGAGCCTCATGTGCAAGAGGCTCCAGAGGCAAGATGACAGTGGGGGTGGGAGCGGCAGCGGCAGCGGCGGCCAGAACGCCGGTCTGGATGCTCGCGTGCTTTCGTTAGAGACTTCGAGCGCGAAGATCGTCGACCTTCTGGGCAAGATTTCCAGTCGGATGGAACATCCACCACAGGCCACATCGCCGTGGGGTCCCGGTGGGTACCCTGTGAATTGGGCACCGGGAGGGGGCTGGCAAGCATCCGCTCCCGGAGGGCCGTACGGACCCACGGCTGGTGCTGCTCCTTGGGTCCAAGCCGGACCAGCGCCGACTTCCCTGGCCTGCGCACGCTCCGGGAGGGGCCCAAGGGGCGCCGCCGGGAGGACAGCAAGGAGCGCCGGCCTGGCCACTTCCAGGTTATCACGTGGGGGCGGCGGGGGCGGCGGGGCCGGTGGGGGCGGTGGGGGCAACGCCGGCTCCTTGGCCTGCGCGAGCAACGTGGAGGACGCAAGGGGCGGCAGTCGGGGCAGGCTCGGTTGTGCAGACCGAACATCAGTCCATCGCGAATGCTGCAAAGCCAGGCTCCCTGAACTCCCATACTGCTGGGGCTGGTCTTCCCGGCTTTCAACCCCAAGAGGCTGCTGCTACTGTCCGGTCGATGGGAGTGCACGCCGTGGGGATCCCGCAATGATTGCCCGTTGTGGCACGTTCCCCGCATGCACGTCGGACGCAGCAGCGGGAGCTGAGATCCCCACGGCGTGCACCCCCATCGACCGGACAGTAGCAGCAGCCTCTTGGGGTTGAAAGCCGGGAAGACCAGCCCCAGCAGTATGGGAGTTCAGGGAGCCTGGCTTTGCAGCATTCGCGATGGACTGATGTTCGGTCTGCACAACCGAGCCTGCCCCGACTGCCGCCCCTTGCGTCCTCCACGTTGCTCGCGCAGGCCAAGGAGCCGGCGTTGCCCCCACCGCCCCCACCGGGCCCCGCCGCCCCCGCTGCCCCCACGTGATAACCTGGAAGTGGCCAGGCCGGCGCTCCTTGCTGTCCTCCCGGCGGCGCCCCTTGGGCCCCTCCCGGAGCGTGCGCAGGCCAGGAAGTCGGCGCTGGTCCGGCTTGGACCCAAGGAGCAGCACCAGCCGTGGGTCCGTACGGCCCTCCGGGAGCGGATGCTTGCCAGCCCCCTCCCGGTGCCCAATTCACAGGGTACCCACCGGGACCCCACGGCGATGTGGCCTGTGGTGGATGTTCCATCCGACTGGAAATCTTGCCCAGAAGGTCGACGATCTTCGCGCTCGAAGTCTCTAACGAAAGCACGCGAGCATCCAGACCGGCGTTCTGGCCGCCGCTGCCGCTGCCGCTCCCACCCCCACTGTCATCTTGCCTCTGGAGCCTCTTGCACATGAGGCTCATCAGTTCAGTCGCCCCGTCACCGTCCGCGGGGTCAGTCCGGAAAGTTCGCACACGCGCGCTGCCGGTCTTCGCGGTCTTCTTTTGCTTGGGCACGTCGCCATTGGACAGCGCCTGGGCTTGTGCGTCATCTGCCTGAACCTTCCTGGCCTGTTGTTTCGAAGCTCTTGTCTCCTCGTCGTCCCCTGACTCGTCGGAGGGATGGTCGTTGAAGTACACGGCCTGTTCCCAGTTGTCGTATATCGTGCCGCTTTTTCCTCTGAATTTCCCACCATTGGCAGCCGCTACGCGTCCTCCAGCACCTCGACTCGACTTCCCGGGCCGCTGGGCGCGGGAACCGCCACCCTGCCGACTTCCGCTCCCGCCTGAACCGCGACTGCTGCTGCTGCTCCCGCCACCACGCCCCGCGCCTCTCGAAGAGCTGAGAGCCCCGGCGCCACTCTGCGTCGACATACCTGCCGCGCCTAGACGAGTGTTGGTGGCCGCCGCTTGGTCCTCTTTGGAGATTGAAGCTCGGTGGCACCTTTGCTCGTGCTGACTCCATCAGTTTGATGGCCATTATCAGATTTTGTTTCTGTCGTGAGAAGGCAAGGAAACAAAGAACCAAGGAAAGACACATCGGGATACAAACAACCGGTGGAAGCGCGTGGGTAAGATGCCACCATGCTACCGACTACAACGTTCGTCATCATTACAGTAGATTGACAAAGACAGCGTTGGATGCACCGAGTTTACATGGTTTTGCCTGAAATATCAAATACGACCAGGACAGCACCCTCCTGTGGCAACTCATGAATCGTTGTTGCTGTGTGACCTCTAGTATCGGAGTGTAAAATTGTTAGTCATCAACATGCAGGGTACGCACTACCTACGGTATAGCTCGATCCGTCTATGGTGGCCGGCCTGTTGAAACCCGAACCGATTAGACTAAATTTAGTTATCGCAAAGACGCGACGCCAAGAGGACTTACGTCGGAGTTTTCCTCCAAGTCATCTCTCTGGTCATCGTCCATCGCCCCCTCCCCTGTTTTCTTCGCGTCGTTCTTCTCCTCGTCCTTGTGCTTCTTTTTCATCCGCCTCCAGGCCTCTTTCAGAGTCTTTCGGCCGAAATCGCTCCTGTGGGGGGGCTGGCAAGCGAGTGTCAAACACGAACAATGCTCACGCCGTTGAAGGGGGTGGCGGGCGTGGAAGGTTCGGGGGGGCGCGGGAGGGAGGGCTTTGTAAGAAAAGTAGTTGTCGCTACACCGATCCGCCATCATGTCGCACGGATATTTTTACCGTGACAGACATTTGGCGGTCGCTCTTGCGACAGCCGAAGACATAAATGAAGACATAAATGACTATCAGTGTAAGGATTTCAATGCCCAAATGAAGTTTCCGACAGGTGTCATGGAACCAGCAAAATCTAACATACAACAGCCTACAGCGGGTAGCCCGTATTCCATGGGAGTTTTACAAGAAGCGGAGATGGGAAATGATATCGATATCCGTGCCAAGTAGTCCACGATGACGGATTTTTTCTTGCCGGATCTCACGGTCTGTAAGGTTTGGGGTGTGAATAATTTTTCAGTTATTTTGTCCCACAGACAGTCCCGTTTTTCCGTGCTCCCTGCTGTTTCCGGAATGATTTTTTGCACGGCCATGCAGAACGTTTCCCTTTCACCCGACCTGGACAGGGGTTTCGTGTTGGTTTGGACACGTAGGGTCACAAAATGGGGGGGGGGGGGGGGGTCGAAATGTTACAAGAGTGTACATCCTCGGTATCTGTGGACAGCAGGCACAACAGATTAGCTCCGGCACAAACGAATCAAGAGCTCGGTGGCAAGGGGAGTGATGACGTCGAAATATTACTGAAGTTTGTACTCCCAAGCAGCAACACTACTATGGTCGTTCTCTTTTTTTTTTTAATGCGAGTAATACTTGCCTGGGAGGTGGAACAGGTGTTTTAGACAAAAGTACCTCCCGTAGGATCGTGCCTTTTGAGGGACTGGTTATGATTTCTTGGGGGCGCCGGTGACGCACGGCTTGAGGGGTGGGCCTCAGGAAGCTCAAAGCAACATCGCCTGCCCGTAGCTCAACTCTTTCGTGTATGTAAGGCAAAGAAAAACAATGGGGGACCAGACTGCTAACAGGGAAGGCACAGCAGTTCGCATGAATAGTAGATCCTTTCGCACACAAAAGTAGAGAGGGGTACAACAGGAGTACTTACGCATTTACGACGCTGTTTAGTCAGTTTCCGAGGACCTGTTGTGTGAGCCCGAGCGGTTCTTCAGCCAGGCGTGCAGCATGGCATTCGTCAAAGCTGCGCGTAGTTGTTTTTGTTGAGAAGCACGATGACCACTACACCACTAATATTATAGTCAGCAGCTGACTAGTGGTGTAGTGTGGTCATCGTGCTTCTCAACAAAAGATAGTCCCCGTGTCCGGTCTGGCTTTGCAGCCACGAACACGTCCCCCCAGGGTTGCCATCCCTGTGATCAGCGCTGTGCTTGCTAGGTCGATACAAGCAAGTCATCGGCTTCTTTTGCGAAGCCAGTCTCCTGAGACGTTGTCTTCCTCATAAATTCGGGCGCAAAGAAATTTATGCCCAAGGGGAGATTCGAACCCCGGACATCAGTATTTTCTAAAAGGATTGATCAACCGTCGCAGCGAAGCAAGCGGTTTCTTTTTTTGAGTGATCATCAAAGCACCAAATGTTGTGAACCATTGTATTGTAAGACGTCATACATACGACTCCACACGTCACAGTTTTAATGTAGTCTGGTGTGTGTGTTAATGGGGGGTAAATCTTCAGTTTGGGGACACGCAGTATTGTCACCACCATCGGAATGAACCGTTCGACGAAGTGTAACGGACACCGTAGGTCTGGGATTTTCAGTGTTGGAGAGGCACGGCACGGCTGTACGCTGAACAGAAAGAAAAGCAGTGACTTTTCGCCAGAAAGCCGTAGGCAACAATCCAACGCGTCTCGTGCTGTCGGTTTTTTGTTCTGGTCGACGTACGACCGGGCGTACACGTGCGCACGTTGTTGAACAGCTAGAATGAAGCACCACACGCCAGGCGGGCTGACAGAACGCAGATCGTTTCTGTCCACGACGCATTGCCGGTTCCTCTCCCCGAAGCAGCAGCAGCCATGAGTAAAACGTGCGCACTGAGGGAGGGTGTGAAGCGCTACCGACACTAATATCCTGGACATGGCGAACACATACCGCACTGCCACTCTTGCTTGGAAACCAAAGGACCCTTGTTGTCAAATCCGTATCCGAATGGACCTTATTGTTTCCACCAAACGCATGGATTCGTTAGCTACTGCTGTAGATATCCGATGTGCGGGTCAGTCGGTAAACCGCTTAAGGCTGTCCACGGACCTTGCATTCGTTCACGTGAGTCAATCTCAGCGTCGTGTCACATCAGCTACCCGCCACCAAAACGAAGACCTTCAACGCCGTCCATTACCCTGGCTCCCGGTTCGGCGGCTCGCAAAGCAAGACAGCCTCAAGAGTAGGAGAGACCCCCCCCACACGACCCCTGTCACCGACACGCCTCCTTCAAAACTGGTCGTGAGCTTCACCGTGCGCCCTCTGCCACACCACCCGTGCTCTTCAGCCAAACAATCCCTCATAACGAGTGGTACACATTTTGGCGAAAAACCTTGGGTCACACAAGATAGCGGGCAACAAAGACCGGAGCTCATCCGCAAAAAAACACACGGATTTGGAGAAACCAGTCGTAAGGTATTAAACCCGCCCGCACTACAATCCCCTTTCCTCTCGGCCCGGCCCTTTCACAGCAGTCCTACGCCTGGGGCTGCATGCCACCCATGGCCGCTTCGAGCTTCTTTAGCAACTCCGCCGTCTCCGGGTCGCCCTGGAGTTCTTCCATCGCCTCCGGCCCGTCGGCCATGACCTAACCAATCCAATGGACAAACAAGGGTCAGCAAGCAACAACAGGACGGGGCGCACGTACCGCCGTCCTTGTGTGTGAGTAAATGCTGGGGTTGTCGAGTGTGCAGCGTCTGCGAGAGATGGGCTGCATGCATAGGGCAAGGATAATAAAAACGGCCAAAACCCAACGCTGATGACATCCAGAGACCGACGACCCGAGCAACAAGTTCGAGCATGTCAAACAAAAGATGAACAGAAGAGCAAGCACACCAATGAGCTTCAACTCAAGCCCATGGACCATTCATAAATTCCTGCCGGAAAATACGCCGCTGCTTCTCTACTTCTGCCGCATCGTCCCGTGTTCACCGGAGGTCACCCTCCTCGTCGATGGCCGCACCGAGCCGCAGCCCAAGGAAACGAGAGGCCGTGGCACCACAAGAACATCATCAGGCGACGCAATGTTCGGCAACAGGTCAAGCTCGTGCCTCGACGATTGGTTCCCCTCTCACCTTCTTCATGATTTCCTGAAGCTTCGGGTTCTGCATGAGAACCATCAGCTCCGGGTTGGAAACCATCTTGGACAACATCTCAGGGGTCATTCCTTTGCCGAGAGGCCAAGAACGTTTGAGTGGACCAGAGCGAGCAAAGGGAAGAGTATTGGTAGGCGATTTATTGCGATTGAAGATACGGCGCTCCTTGGCGGGTGGATGAGTCTAGTCAATGTCGCGGCTCGGGATGGACTATGTGCGAGGAACACCAGGTCTCCCCAAAGGGGAGGAGGGTAGACAAAAAAGCACAGCACATTCGCTCAGCAATCCCTCTCGGCGCGCACAATTACGCCACCCAAGTATACTTGTCAGGCGCGTGGTATCACTCTACGTACTTTTTTACTACTGTCACTGTCATTGTGCCCCAGTCGCGATATTGCACAACAATGCAAACAACCGAAGCGCACCTCCTGGAAGGGTGCCGTCCGCCGCGGTGAGGTCCTTTAGCTTCTCCTCGTTCAGAAGGTCATCTGCGAAACCGGCGGCTCTCTCGGGATCCATCCTTTCGCAGGAGGGAAGGAAAACAGAGAAGAGAGCATGAATAAGCGGGCATAATAAGGCGCTCGTTTTAACCATGACCAAGAAAAACTACTTAACCAATCACATAGTAACAAACGCAAGGCCAGAGATGTGTGTTGCAATCGGTTCGTCACCTATTCTTCACAACAAACGCAAGGCCAGCAATGTGTGGCGATCGGGTATTGCGGCCGCGGCGGCAATGGCCATCTACCTGTTCTCGAGGTTCTCCTTGTTGAAGTCGTCGATGATGGACGGGTCTGCTCGTCCCAAGCTCCGTGCCTCGATCAACCTCTCCACGAGCTCGTCCTGCAAACAAACAAAAAAAAACACCAAGGGGAACATGGGAAAAAGAATAATGCGAAGGGCGGGACGTACGGCCACGGTGTCCTTTAACAACTTGCGATTGGCCCTTGGCGACGAGTTTAACATTGCAGACAACCAACGCCTCGAATAGGGGTGCATCTTCGACCCCTACAATGTACGGGGTTACCTGAAGAATCTGGGCGCGCGCTGCAAATGATTTCGAAATTTGTCTCGCCGGCCAGCTTACTGTAGCCGCCACGGCCGTCGGTGTTGCCGTCGTGTAAAGAAAACAAGGCATACGTAGTAGTGTCGCGCGCATCGCGCCAACCACAACCAACCCACATTCTCCCCTTTGCAACACGTGTATGTACCTTCTCAAATATCCCGGTGTAGCCTACGCCTCGCATGTCGAGCTCCGCCTTGATCTCGCTCGCCCGCATCTTCGCAACTCCCTCTGCGTCCGGGTCAGTCTTGTCGTCTTCGTCCTCCTCCTCCGCTCCTTGCCCGCCATCCGCCGACGTGCCGTCCTCCCCGGCCATCATCGCCAAGGGCGCCGTCGCGGAGCGAACGCGTGGTCTTACTGCCGACGATCGGGAGTTGCCGGCGACATTTCTTCTCCCGAGATGGAGGGACACCCACCTACCGTACGTTTCATGCACCAAGAGGCGGGCATGGTGTTGTCATGGGACAATCTCTGGGGAACGGCTGTTGTTGAAACAGAAACATTCAAACATTCAAACTTCTCTCTAGCAGTGGCGTCGTGTTCTCGCTATAACCAGACCATGTTCGTCCGGTATCTACTGCTGTACCCGTGGGCAATAAATAGCCCATCTAGGGAAAATGCATAAGGAAAATACAAAACCCATACACGGGGTGTCAGCAACGATTCATAATCCTACTAAATAGACACCGGAAATCAGCTGCGTTCCTCGGTAGGAGGTGAGAGTGTGTGGATGTGGCTTACGTCTATATATCATTGGTGACGTTGGTGTTGTGTTTTGTTTTGATTTTGGTTTTTTGGTTTTTAGAAACAATACATGAAAAACACAGAAAAACTACCCGTCCTAGATATGACCACAATCAAGGGAATGTGTTGCAGTCTTCACAGCATTAGTGAGTGGAGGGAAACCGGCTGGGTAAGTACAGCAGTACCTTTTGCTTTCGTTTTTTGAACGAGGTTTGGAAGCCGCCCATTGGTTGGCTGTTCAAATAACTGCTCGTCTTGCAACTGCACATTCTATTTCTAGAATTCGCTTCAACAACAATAGGCAGCGTGGTGCTCGCACGTGTAGGCGAACGCCTATGGAGTTTATTTGCTGGCTCGCATCCTAACTGCGGGATCTTGTGCGGCAGCTACAGCAGTACAGCAGTTCGTGATGAAACCCAGAGGGGGGTGAACATGTATGTCTACTGTAGGTGTGCGCAGCGAAGGAGCACCGCAGATCTTCGCTTTCACCAGTTGTGCGCCCACCTCTTGGGAGTGACCCCGATACCCACGAAGGCCATGCCCGATGCGAGGCACGAAAGCACGAGAAGGGCCACAGAGCGAGCAGCCATCCTGTCCGTTTGGCGAGGGAAGAGAGAGTGAAACCAACCAGCAAACGCGAACGGCGCGGCGGAGCCGGAGGGGGTCGAGGGCTGAGATAATACGCAGATGCGAAGGGAGGGTGAATATTCCTCTTTGCGGGGCTCCTTGGTCAAACAAAGCTGAGAGAACAGAGAAGCCGCAGGCAGTTGTCACCCTCACGCTTCCACTGGTACCACCCATACAGTGCCAACACAGCGGAGAGAGGGCTGGCGAAGTTTGATTCTGGCGACAGACCTTTTTCGTAAATTATGGATCAAGGAGACCGTGGTCGGGAGGGCGCGGAAAGTCAAGAGATCATTCAGGTATCTGTCTCCAGCAGTTGTACACGACTTGGAAACTCATATTGCAACAGCAATATGCTGCTGTAAGTCTGCACACACTTTTGATTTGAAGCTTCAGAGAAGATTTCTTGTCCCAGCTAGACCCAGCTAGTGCAAGGACTGCGCAAGGTGCTCGAAAAGTACCCCTGACCCCTACACTGAAATTTGAAAAATGCACTTTTTCTATATGACGCCCAATACCACCTCCCTGAGGCTACCACTTGGTGTAAACAGGCTGATGATACCTGGATGATTTGCAGCAAGTCCTTGGCATGCTGCGCATCGAGTGCAGCATGTTGACACTTATCGTATCGCGCTTCTTGTAGCGTTAGGAGAGCGCAACATATCCCTGTGGGCACATGGTGACTCGAAAAGCCCCCACCCGCACAGCAGTGCCCGCATTGTTGGAGCACTGGTCACTTGGATCGTCGCCAGACATATCTACGAGCGACAGCGGTGGTATCCGTCTGACTGCTGATGGTGCGTGTGTTTTCTTATGGTTGTGTGTGTTTTTATTATTAGCATCGACCGCGCTAACCGGCTGACCAATGAAAAGATGTCAGTCTCAGCGCGGTTGAAAACACAAATCACTTCTAAATGCCATCAACTGGGACCCCGTGAGGGGGCGGCATGGAAGAGGCCAATCTATTCTCCTGATCAAAGACAGAAACGGTAGCAACAGAGGAAACCTGCACGCGTCTACTGTACCAAGGCTGCCTCCTTGCACTCGAGTTCGTTTTGGAGTGCTTTCGCCGTCATCCCCCTTGCTTTTCACTACCCATCATTCTCATCATCATTTTGACAGCAATTTTTGGCGGTTCTTCTCTGGCCCTGCTTCGTTTGTTGTGGGGAAGGTCATATGGCTCGAAGCTCTTGCTCTCTTCCACGCCATGATCCCCTCCTTGATTGATGTCTTGGTCTCTGCCTTTTTCTTCCTGTTCCCTCTCCTCCTCCTTCATCGCTACCAGACAAATTCCCCTCATTGCCATCATGATCATTTCCATCTGCACTGCTACCGAGATCCCAACCTATTGACCGTGGTTATGTGTGTGTACGCTGTTGTTGTTTGACGCGCGGCTTCAGGAGCTATACCTGAACACTGGCGGACTGGTCGGCGCAGTGACCAGCGTCGAGGGAACCGGGCAGCTCGTTACAGGTGACGTGGCCCGGTCCAAACGAAACAGAGCAGGTCACGGATTTTGCATAGCGCCAGCAAACCAATGTACTCCTTAGTATCCAACCAGCATGGTAGAATAGATCGTGTTGGAGACTACAACATCATAAGAATATGTGTTGTTGTTCTTGTTATTGAGAGTAGACCAACCACTTTTTTTTCCAAGCGATGAAGAAGAAACAAATAATGTGTTCGTGGACTTGTTAATGGGTGCAACCTCGTTTCTGCATGTACAATCTGCTACGAAACGAGGCATCAATGTAGAAGGGCACACGCAACCTGCTCAGCATTCTTACAGGAAACGAATACAAGAATGTCCATGAACTCGAAGTCGCGGGTGCCTCCTCTTGTGGTACCCGTCCGCCTTCCGCGGCGCCCCGTCTCGACGCATGATCAAGAGCGCAACCCTCCCTCTCTTGAGACGTAAAAAGCAAAGCCAACCAGGATAGTTTCCGATCGTCGAGGCTCACGCTCCGCCCGCTCAAACGCCGACCCCGTTCTCGCTAGTGTAGGAAATATTCTCATGGATGGTAAGCACGTGTTCCTCTCCCCCCCCCCCTCGCCATCCGTGATCGGTCCTTTGGGAACCACACCTCCTCCTCTCGAGGATTC
>FN648534.1:40388-55342 GCA_000310025.1 Ectocarpus siliculosus
CTCGGGCTGTTGTTGTTGCTGCCATGAAGTATGAACTCTACAGGCATGATGACAGGATACGAAATTTCCTTTCCTTTTGAATATCGAGGCCTCGTTCGCGCGAGATCAACCCCCCCCCCCCCCCCCCCCTCCGGACTCACCATCCGAGCGCTCCCCCTCGTCGTCAGCGTCCTCGCCCGCCGCATCAACCCTCCCCAGAAACCGCGCGCGCGGCAAGTTTCCCAGCAAGGAAGCTCGGTGGCGTCGCCGCCTGCTGCCCGCGGCGGGTCTTCGCGGCGGCTCGGAGGCCTTGTTCTCGATCTCAATGAAAAGAGACCTCGACACCTTGACAGGGCGACGACTACCACCACTACCACCCCCGGGCGAACCAACAAGCCCCTCCTCCTCCTTGCCGCTTTCCCGCCCTGCTGTCGCTCCCCCTGCACCCTGCTGTCGGCAGTGAGCGGTGCTTCTGCCACCGCCACCACCGCGGCCTGACGCTTCGCAGCAGCCTCCGCCGGCTCCGAGAGATGGTCGCCGTTTGGCCCTGCCCGCGCCCACCGCTGCCTTTCTCCTCCTGCCTCCAATGCCGCCGCCGACGGGCGCCGCCGCCGATGCCGTTCTAGAAACGCCTCCGCCGACAAGAAGACCCCTGGACTCCCCGTCCTCCTCTTCCTCGCCATTGGCCATGATGGCCTTGTTGTTGGCGCTGTGGTGGTGTCTGCTGGGGCCGCCGGTAACCAAGGCGCGTCGCCGTCCCGCGACGGTGGTTTCTTCGATCTGGAAACACGGAAGGAAAGGCGGGATGAGGTGGGAGGGGGAGGGGTGCAGGAGCAATGCGGGCAAAGCACGCAGTGTGCACAGTAGGCTGTCGCAAGTTGTTTGTTGTTGGGATCGGTCCGATACGGAATCCAGGATTTGACTCAGTAAGTTGTTGTTGGGATCGGTGCGATACGGAATCCAGGATTTGACTTACCACGTTGTTGTTGGGATCGGTGCGATACGGAATCTAGGATTTGACTTACCAAGTCGACATAAATCTTGGCGCCGGGGGTACAAAACGTGGTATATGTAGCACGAAGGCAAAAGAGCTTGGTAGCGGTAGCGCAACAACATCATGGGGGGAAAACAACTTCAGGTTCACTCAAAAACAGAAATATGCAACAGTATAACGGAGCTCAGAGACGGCAACCGACTCCTCCACCAGGCCAGCGCACAGGCTCTGCTGCTCCCCGACTCCGTTGTCGATTGGGGCCGCTCTCACCTCCCCCTCCGAGCCCCAGGTCTCCTCCTCGGCAGAGCTGAAACCGTCAGGGGGCTTGAACCGCATTAGCTCCTGCTTCTGCTGCCGCACGCCACCAGCCCCGCCGCCGACGCCGTCGCAGCCCTGCTGCGCAACAGCAACGCTGCCGTGGCTGCCGTGGCTGCTGCTGCTGCTGCTGCTGCTGCAGTTGGAGCCGCTCGTGTTGCTGGAGAGGCAGGAGAAGTCGGACAGGTAGCGGCTCCCGCGCGAACCTTCCGACCCGGTGTCCCCCCAGCCTCTCGAGGGGAGCGACATGGGCGGAGTTACCGAGCAGGCGTAGGATGGTGGCCTGTGCTGCTGCTGCGAAAAGGACGACATCGCTTTGCAAGCGCCCCCCGTGCTTCTGCTGCTGCTGCTGCTGCTGTTTCCTGGTGGAGGGAGTGCGCGTGGGGATGGGTGAAAGAGGGGCAGCGTCGTTGAAAAATTGGGGCCGCCAGCAGTATGTATCGCTGTTGCGAGCGCAACCAGTTGGTCGTTCAAACGAGCGCCGTGTGTAGAAAACAGCACCGACAGCTAGGTAAGGTCGATAGGTCAAGTCAGGCCGCATTGTTCATGCTCCGGCTTTGCTCTTCGGTACTAAACTCCATGTTTAGAAAAGTGTGAAGGGGGGGGGGGGGGCTCGGAGCTAGCCTCTGGGACACAAAAGTTTGCTACAGTGTTTCGCGGTCACTGGCGCAAAGTAGGTTCAAAAGTGTTCGCATTATAGTGCATTGCACGTGTTCTTAGGGAATGCGTCCCTCTGACCAACCAGCAACAAGTCCCGGATTTCATCATCTAGTTCAAGAGAGAAGACAACACTGATGTGCAAATACATACCGGTATGTACAACGAACACTTTTTGGAAAAAATCGGACCTTCACCACTGCTTGGCGCCAGTGACCACGGAATTTGCTCCCGATGGGAGAGACACTCCAGGAGAAGACAGAACAACGAACACTTATCTATCGAACCTACTTCCGCCAGTGAACCACGAACGACAACAACTTTCTGCCCGTAAATGCTCCGAGCACCGTTCGCACACCAGGGTTTTCCCCCATGACTTCGGGACACACAAGACACATGGAGGGAAAGGAGGATAATCGTCCCATGGGCCTCGGAACGCGAGCCAGCCCTAGGAGAAGTATTAAATACTAAATAGTGGCAGAGCACCCATAAATAGGGCAATTATTTTGTAAGATAGGGAAGAACTTCCAACAATTATCTATGTTTTAGAGGGGTAGAGCCGGGTAGATGCCTATCTCCCACCAATCACCCGTCGAGTTTGTAAGACATTTTGTACGACAGAGACAGATGATTGGGCGATGGGCAAGACGCTCTCGGCAGAATCACCGAAATTCTGTTGCACAGCAGAACCATACACATCACGTAGACAACATACGATACAACCAGCACAGCAGCATATGGACCGCTGTAGGCCAAGGGCAGCCAAAGGCATACATCATGGGAGGCGTTGGGTATGACTCTTGCAGCCCGTTGCCTGCTGTCGGCAGCACAAGCGAGTGACGACGCAAGTCAACCCGCGGTCCGTCTGCATCACCCTCAACCTACCGATCTTTGGAGCTTCCCGCACAGACGCATCCCCACAACAGAGAAAACGAGGCCTACACACTGCTGTATGTAGGCCAAGGCCGGCCAAAGGCACACATCATGGCTGGCGTCGGAAGCTATTTTTAGACCCCGAGGCCTACTGCTGGCAGCGTAAGCGAGGGAACATGCGAGTGCACACAAGTGAGATCTCTGTCTGCGGTCTCTTCGTCTGCCGGCCGATCTTTGCTTCCACAACAGACGCACCCCAGAAACAGAGACAAGTGAGACGTACACAGCGCTGTAAGCCAAGGGCGGCCAAATACACACGCCGTGGGTAGGGGTCCAGCCCAATTTTTAGGGCCCGTTGCCCTCTGCTAGTAGCGAAAGCGAAGAAAGCAAGTGCGCAACCGCCAACAAGCTGAATGATTGAACATGTTGTCAGTGCAGCTATTATAGCTCCCCCGCGTCCGCAGCACTATTGCCCACGGAACCAAAAAACAACGAATCTCATGAGTACCATGGCAAGCCAACAGCCACACCTATTAGTTATATGTATGTATCATCAAAGTTTTTCAGTGTCCTCTTTGCGTCGCACATAACCCGGCGCCGTCCGGGAAAACCTGGGTTGAACCTCGAACCAGTGACGATACCGTCCGTGTATTGTAGCACATGAGAAATATCACACCCCCTACTTAAAGCGATTTTCAAGGCTCGATCTCTCGGCAGGAAAAGCAGTGTGACGGTGAGTGCGCCCCAAAATGGTGGCGATGGAACCAACCGTCTTGTCGAGAGCTTGCCGAAAGCGCTTCGTTTTGCCTTCGGCATCCTCTTCGTCGTGGCGTGGGGTAAAATCGAGCTTTGAAAATCGGTCCAGCGGGTGAGGCATCTCTGCAATGCATCTATTTAGTCTACAATGTATGCGCTCTGTGTATTTTTACATTATTCCTGCTGCATGTATCATACTTACCGAAAGCAGAAAAGTATTGTAACGACATCTCAAATCGTTCATTTGCGTCTGGCTACGCATGTCCCTAATGTTCTTGAAGGGTATTGGTTACCACTTTTTTGCGATTCGTTGCCTAGTAAGGCCTGCGCGTGCCGCCCGATGGAGCTGCTACACACGCCTCCTACACCTTTTCCTCATGCATGCGCTGTGCATAGAAAACTCCGATGGCCGTTTTTCGGTCTCAAATCAAATCGATCACACACGAAACGAGCGTCCATCTACATACTCTAAATATTGTTCACCCCCAACGACCTGCGAAAGGCACATCTACGCTGCCATGCATGCCTTCACTACTACATAATAAACGCTTGTGGGTGTAAGTAAGCTACACCGTGTTCGTGGCCGCCAGTGCACACACACGGCATACAATGTAGGGCGCCGAAAATTGTGTTCTGAGTGCGGCGGGAATTCAACTCTTGCTACAGTATTTGGGGAGAGGGGACGAAAGTGCCGGCGGGGGCTGCTGACTGCTAACCCACTTCGATCAATACAATAATCGCTACTCGTTTCTCGATGAGCCGCAAAAGACGTGCCATTGGAAACCTCTCTCGTGGATCTCGGTGCGCAAGCTTGGCACGAAGTACGGCGGTCGCCATCATGTTTCGGAACAGGTCCGTACAAGTAGCAGACTTTTGTTGCATTGGGCCCCACAACAACGGAAGGGCGGGGACACTTTGCGCCTAAACTCTTCAAAATTCCGATTTTTTCAGCATCGTTCAAATTCTTGGAGGCAAGCAAGCGTGACAACTCTGCAACCTCACCGGAGGGGACGACCACTGCTCCGCCTCTGCCGGCGCCGGCGAGCTGTGGACAGAGATGAGCATCACGCGGGCGGCGAAAACGCGGGGGTCGGTGTAAGGGCGGCGGAGGTCCGGAAGGACTCCTCTCGATTCCGGGTCATTGACAGAAAAAGTTTGGAAATTGGTAGAAATGTGGTACGTGGGATCATATGACAGCATGATATTGTACAGCAGCAGTATGCCATGCTCGCTCGGGCCTGTTTCTTCTTGCCTGCGGAACAGCCCCAACGCACCTCGCCCTGATTTCGAATGCGAGATGCTGCACGCGTGTGAGGGGGCGAGCTACAGAAGTACATAGTAGGAAGCACAAGAAGGTCGGAGGGACAGCAAGCAACCATGATGATGACAACGTCGGGTCATCTGCATTTTCCACGGGTCTGCATTTTTCGACTTTTTTCAGAAAAACAGCACACAGCATAGGACAAGCGGCGCACAGCCCGCACCTTGCGAAGATTCGAGACCATCGCGACGATCCCCGGGGGCTCTGCCGCTTTGGTAATGAACCCCTTTCCGATGAAGGCCACAGGCTGGGGGACGGCCTGTTCGCAGCAGCAGAGAGAAAGAGGGAGGACTGCTCTCGTAGGTTTTATTCTACACGGAGACGATGGATGGGTGACTCGGGACCGTTGCTGCAAGCATGGGGGCCCCGTAGTATCTCCATGATTTCGCGTCGCCGCCACGGCCCCACGGGCTGCTGTTTGTTGCTGTGCTGTCTGCTCTCTTGCTCTCTGCGCGGCTCTGTACTAGAACTCTGTACTGCTGCTCTTCGGCTCTCTTGGTCACCCCAGTCCCTCGGTTCTCCCGCGTTGTATTCGCTCTCCCTCTCCTCTCGAAGGTCATGTTGCGTTGTGCAGCATCCTCTCCTGCCGCCGAGCGAGTGCTCGGAGCGGCACGGAGATGCGGCACCAACCTCGCCTCAAATGGACGATTTCTACAACAACGACATCATCGTCGTACCTCTGGCCTGACCGCCCTTCTGCTCGACCGAGATGCTGCTCACGTGGCCGCCATCACTAGATTAGCCCCTGTCATCAATGGCTTCTGCACGGCGAAGCGAAGACTACCCTACGCTCAGGGTGTTATTATCGGGTGCGGTGGCAGCAGCTCTGCCCATGTCCTTTTCAACCGCACAACAGCAGCAGCGCGTCCCATGTCGATCCCGTCAACATCCCCGTGTAGTGCAACAACAGCAGGCGCACGCCGCCAGCTTAGCACAGCAGGGCGAGGAGGACGCCGTCTCCCGGAGAGGATCTTCGCTGGCTTGGTGGTGGTTGTTCTTGCTGCTTGGGGGCTAGTTTTTGGAGGTGAGTCATGGCTGTGACCACCGGAATCCCCCAGAGTTTTCAGATATCACCCCCCTCTGGATCGATTTCAAAGCTTTGTTTTCCCCAGCAGAAAGAGTGGCAGCCCCGAAAACGGCGGCGTTGTGAAGCTGCCTCGTCGAGAGCTTTCCGAGAACATTTGGTTTCATTCTTGCGTCCTCGTGGTCGTGGAGTAGTCGAGCTTTGAAAATCGGTTGGGTGTGATATCTTACGTCACCTACGATGTGGCTGTATGTTGTAGCACGTAAGATTCTGGTGGTATGCATACATGTACCTGTCCGCAGGGAAGTAGACGAGCAGCTGAGACTTGGCACTTACCACAGACACACAGCGACATGTCACTTAGCGTGGTAAGGGGGCGTGAAGAAATCAACACAAACGTTGGACCCGTGGGGCGTTTTGTCGCCAGCTTGTTAGGGGTAGTCCAGGGCTCCCGGCCTTTGGGCAGTAATATGTAACCTGTGAGTAGGACCTGAATGACGACAGCACGAAAGGGAGACAAAGCCCCCCTGAAAAAAATGGTGAGCGAGCCCTGGACATACGAGAAGCTATTTACCGCGCGCTCTCCCCCGCTTCCTATCCCTCCCCATCAACACAGTCCCCACCGTATCCCCGCTTCCCACCGCCTCCGCTCCTTTTACCGCAATTTCCTACGCCTGCCAAAGCGATCACGCTGCTCCTTCTACCCTTCGTCGGCATCGGCCTGTTTCTTTTACGGCGGAATTTCCAACGCGGCGGAATGTCGAGGAATCTCGTCGCCCGATTGGCCCAGAAGATGGCGGAGCGAGGGGGCTCTCACGGTGGGGGTCTCGGTGGCGGCGGTTTGGGGGGTCCGATGATGGGAGGGGGTGGGGGCACCCCGCGGATGCAAAGATCTCCAACCGAGGGGGCACTGTCCTCTCTCTTTGCGCGGATGCTGGGGGGCGGAATCCGCGGCATGCAGCTGGTGGGAGTCCTTCGCAGGTGCGTGTGTGAAGACATCGGTTGCGCGCGCGCGTGCCCGCGCTTTTTTTTTTTTTTTTAGCATCGACCGCGCTACATACCCCGGCTGACCATTACAAAGGCGTCAGTCAGTCTCAGTGCGGTTGAAGGAATTAATCTGAAGGCCATGATCGATCTGTGTGTCTGTCGGTGGTCGCCCCGGGCGCGATCCCCCGCGGTTCGCCTTCGGATGCGTTCGCGGGGCAACACGCTCCCGTAAATTGTCCCGTCTCGTCCTGAGTCGCCCCCTTGCAGTATGCACCCTGTTGATGAATGGCCGCGCTTGCTGCTGTACCCCCCCCCCCGCCCCCCCCGGTGTTTGCCATCGGGGTTTGGGTTTTCGTCGCTTGGCAACGACGTTGTAAAACCAGCCCCCCACTCGGTGTTTGCCATCGGGGTTGGGTTTTCGTCGCTTGGCAACGACGTTGTAAAACAAGCCAATTCACTTCGTGAACTCGGCAACCAGGTTACCGTTTTTTTTTTTTACCTCGTTTTTTTTTTGGCGGTAACCATAATGGTGGTCGAGTAGATCATGATGTGCGGGGTCGAGAACCCTCACTCCGCGCAACGGGGGATGATCGCACCACGTTGTGTTAAAATGGTCAAGCTTCCTCGAGGCAGTTACACAGTGCTTACAACTGTCTCTGGAAGTGAAAGCACCAGAAAATAAATTAAGTCATATGTAGCTGTCATCCGTACGCAAGGAAGTAAGCACAAGATGCCGAACACCCTTAGCAGGATGCAACGCACCCTTCATGCGACTCGCCAAATACCTCACGGCGCTTCGCGCTTGGTGATGTGAGAGCCTGGTCCGGTGAGAACCCGGCATGCTCCGTCCCGGCTTTGTAGGGATGCGAGGTCAATGGTCAAACGACTACGGCATGCACGACTATGAGTACACCCCCCCCCCCCCCCCGTCCAGAGAACAACGGTCGTCCTTTTGGTCGGGTTGGGGGGTTGGGTGGATGTAGCTGTGTTTCGGTGACTCCCTGAGTCTGTGCGGCCCACTTGACGGGTTGTCTGTCCACGGACGGGTGTGGGTGGGAAAGGGAAGGAGCTTTTGGTTTGTCTTGAGGAATCTATCGTACGAACGCGCGTGTGGCAAGTTGGAGTTGGCCCCTCTGTGCCGGGCCGGTTGTCTGACGGCGTGCTGACGACAAACAAACTGTTCGCGGCCGTTTTCCGTGCACGCTTCGAGATAGTGGGACACGGTTTATGGTTCGTCGGCCAGTCGATCAACTACTTTTGTGAACCTCGCACGCAGCACGAGAGAGTCGGAGAGCTTGTTTCGTGTGTAGGCTGCTGTACTTTGCGGCCCTCGCCCATGGATGTTATTTCGGGCTCGTGTGTTGCGGCAGCCTTGCTGTGCACGGAAACGTTTTGTGCTCTCGCTGCCAAGAAGCTCGCATGTTGAGTGTCCTGGGCCAACATGAACCGGTGCCCGCGTTCCCGCGTTCCGAGTTTGCCCCTTGTTTTGGTACGGGTTTTGTGCTGTGCTTTGGCTGTCTTTTTTTTTTCTATGCCATTCCAATCGGAGAGACTGCCGTGCCCCTGTGCTACAACTAGCCATGTGTACCGCTGCGGTCAATGCTGTTGCTGCTGTTGCTGCTACCGCTGCTGCCGCCGGTTCACCCACCTCTCCCCTCACAAAATACACACCCTGTGCGCAACCGCTGCTGCCTTCCCCCTACCCCTTCGCTCCGTGCTTGTCCTCCCGCTGCCGCTGCCGCTGGTTGCTGCTGCTCACGCGCCTCGACCCCCCCCCCCCCCCCCCCCCAACCACGACCAACAAATACAGCGAGGTCGAGAAACGAGCGCTGCGGCACCCGGGCCTCTCAAGTGCCCTCGGGGGCGGCATCGAGAACTTCTCCGACATTGAGATCTCCACCGTAGCCTCTGTCGGCGGCAACTCTTGGAACTCCGGAGGAGGCGGCGGCGACAGGCGGGGGGGAGAGCCTTCGAGGGTGGTTAAGGCGAAGCTGAGGTTTTCCGGCAGGAGGGCGGGCGCCGGGTGGGCGGAGGTGGAAGTGACAGAGTGGGCGGGCCGGGAGGAGGAGGAGATGGAGTTCGACCGCATTTTTGGTGCGTGGTGAAAGCCATGGGTAACACTCTCGTGTGCTAGATTTTGTGAAAAGAGTACAAGAAAGCATGCGTTGTCCTCAATAATGTGTTTTGTTCGCTGTTGATCGAAATGCTGTGTTGCGTGTTTCAGGCGTTTGGTGTAGAGGGATTTAGAGGACTGATAGGTTGGCTTGTTCCGGCCTTGGACGGGTGCGTTAGCACGGGAGATACGGGGAAGAGGAAAAGAACTTCGACTGAGTTTCCGATTCCTGCGGTAGTACTGCCTGTCCTTGTATTAATGGCGGTTTCGCCTCAAGAAAATCATGCTTCGTGCAGGCTGCGCTGCTGTTCATCAGCAGGCAGTAACCGCAACCTTTGTTCGCAACTCTACAAAATGGCCGGCTTTCCTACCCCCCCCCCCCTCCTGCGTACCGCTGCCGCTGCCCCCAAATTGACGACACAACTACCCGTAGTGACGCTGGACAACGGGCGGACGTTTGACCTAACGAGCGACAGTTTTTCCGGTGACGATCGGGTAGGAGAAGGGGCCAGCGGCGTTCGCTCCAGGAGAACGGTCAAGGGTAGGTCGACCTCGCCGCAAGGATCGAAGAAGAAAGCGAGAGGGGAAGCCGGGGGGGGGCAGCCTGTGGAGGCGGAGTTCCGTGACAAGTAGCAGGCGTTCTTGGATGTACTAAATAGCATGCTGCACGTATCTTTTTTGACACTCCTTGTGTAGATTGTCGAACTTTTTGATGTGTGTCTGTCTCCTGCGGACGGAAGTGTGGTTGGGTGGGCGGGCATACAAAGGAAGCCGGCGTCGCTGACTGACTTGATTCCTCTCTAGTCGAAGGAAATGGCCCGCGAGAGACAGAGAGAGAGACAGAGAGACAGAGAGAGAGGGAGAGAGGGCCGTATCTGGCTGTTTGTGTTTTTAGGGTGATGGGTGAGATTATTGCGTTTTGTTAAGCCCGCCCAGCGAAGGAGTGGTCCTGCTTCTTCACATCCCGGAGGGCGGCGTTAGCACGAGTCTCTCTCGTGTGTGGGTGCAAGATGTGGGTGGCGGCGTCAAAGGGCCCTTGGTCTTGGACAGCCCGTGCTGCAGGAGAGGGCTGCAACTTGGCTTGCTGGTGAACGTCCAAACGGTGAGTTTCCTCGTGTGTTTTTTTGCATCGTGGAGGGCCGTCATCCTCGAGTCGTCTTTCTTTTTTGTCGTTTAGGTTGCAAGAACCGCTGCTTCACCTCAGACGGTTTTGAATCGGAACAGTTTTTCATCGATTGACTCATGACCACCGATAGCAGTGACAACCGAACACCAACGAAGGGCCGTAGCAGCTGCTGCTTGCACTCATTTTTTCCCCCAATTACACACATTTGTTGGAGTATGCTTATTCCAAACACGCTCACTCTGTAGGCACCGTTGTTTTGTATCATTATATATATAGTTTTTACTAGTGAGTGACTGAGTTAGCGCTGCGGTCGAGCGCACCACACAGAGACATGTGGGGTGGGGGTAAGGAAACGCGCGCGAGATTAAGAACGCGGGTCGGTCGCTCGTGGGCGACGCGACCCGCACCCCTCTCCTCTTGCTCCCGCCCGCAACCTGCCAAGGACAGGGCGAGAACGGGAGGGAGGGGGTTCCGTCGAATGGAGAGTGGGAGGGGTTAGACAGGTCACCATACCCCCCCCCCTCCGCTTATCGTTTTCTGCTGCGTGGTCGCTGTAAAAGGCACGACACGGCGGCGGTGGCGACGGTACATGTAGGCACAGCTTTCTGTTCTTATTATTTTTGTGGTGACTCAGAATTGGTTCTGGCTTGTTGCTTCCTTGACGTTTTCCCTTTTTCGTTTATTTTTTGCCACGGGTGCTCCATCTGGGTGTTGCTGGCTTAGCGTGGCTCTGTCTGTGCACCGGACTGATCTTTGGTAGCGCTGCATTTGCTGTGAGCGGGGTTGTGTGTTCGTGATTGTTATTTGCATCGACCGCGCAAACCGGCTGACCCGCGCTAAGTCGTCAGTCTTACAGCGGGATTAGGGACGCGAGTACGCTGATGTGCCGTGTGTACTTGTTTTCCTGCTTGCTCGCACGGTTAGATTGCACCCGTCGAGCATGACATCCCAGTCTTGTTATGTAGCTCTCTTGGATCGACAACTGCCGATGTTGTACATCAGTCTGTCGAAAGATGCAACGTGGTGATTACCCTCGTCCCTCCGCTTGCGAAGTCGTTCTTTCAAGAGAGGGACAACTTTAAGCGGTTCTTCCCCACCCTACTCGCGCTGTTTGCCGCCCAACGTGCGTTCCCGCCTTAATCCGCCTGCCTTAATTTTTCACTCGCTAACCTCATCTCTGCTGGTGCCTGTGCCTTGTTCCGTGTCTCCCCTTGCCCTCACGGGGTGCCTTGCGCCCCTCCCCCCCCCCCATATTACCCTTTGGGTGACCCCCTGGATGGACCACCACTGGTCTGCGTTTTTGGAAGCCACAGATGCGCCTTCTTTGCCTGGATACCGAGTGTTATTCAATAGTGTTCGCCATGTCCGGGCAGGAGCCATCCGTCAAGTCTCTGGACTCTGGATTCCGCGCGCCTCAATGCGCTTTAGAGGCGTGGTCGCTGCTCGTCCGTTTGGCTGACTGCTGCACGTACGCTTGAGCGAGCGTTTGTGTCGTACATGTTGTACGTAGATCGCTTGGTTTTTGTGCCAATGGTGAGGAACAGTCTCCCTGGTGGACCAACCGAGTGCTCCATTGTGATTTTTTTTGTCTCGATCGGGCGGTATGTGGAGAGGGGGCCAGACGGTGTCTAAATCGCCGGAGCAGCGCGGTACACTAGTGCTTTTGAGCGCCAAATGGCACCAATCTTTCTCCGTTCCACTGTAGCCGTTCGTCGGTCATTCTTAGGCCCAGATGCTCAGCACTCCTGGTTTGGAAAGGTTTGTTTAGTGCTTCCCGAAACGCTTCGGGAGCTTTCTTAGGGTCGATCTTAACGAAGAAATCAGATCTCGAAATCACATTTCGATGTAAGAATAAAAGAGTCGATCTACCCAAATCCGGACAGAAATGGCCTGTGTGGAGATCTGCCAAATGGAAACGAATCTCTGCAGTCCACCGCGAACAACCCGAGAGGTCCGCCGCTTGCCAACTGCCAGATTGCTGTTGTGACGTACTGTTATGACGTGGCCACACCACATGGGGAGCTATCGCTCCCGACAAGCACACACCAAACGCGTACATGGCCTCTGTGCGGTACTGACACGATGTCTATGCATGTGACACTTTGAATCGAGCCTCGTCCGACGGAAAACCGCCAATTTGTCTGTGCATTTGAAGTTCGACAACCCACGGGAGATTGCCCTACAGACCAACACATCCAATACACGTTTTTTTTTCGGCGCCAGTCACGTGCAACAACGATGCGCAGTCACTCTCCCTTTGGGTTGGCTTTTTGTGCTCTTTCTTTCCTCTGTGCTCGGCGGTGGATGGGGGTACGTGGGCACGCGCCGTGTATGCGAGTAGACCGTGGTCCCGCAACTATGGACGCTGTTCACCCAAATCGGGATCCGATTAAATGATTTCACCTTGTTTCAAATCCCAATTTGGTTTTGGGTCGTCCTGTTTTAAGTCCTAAAGATTCGACGGGTTCCGTAACATTCCAGCCAATCAACGAAAAAGTTCTGTGGATCTTCCGGTCTTACAACCAAACCTGAATGTGATTTCGAGATCTGATTTCTTCGTTGAGACCGACCCTTAAGCTGTGTGTCAAGGCGGATGGGGAAGGGGGAGGGGGGAGGGGGGAGGTCCACTCGCGCTTCGCCTTGCTGAGGTTTTGATAGGGTGCGGTGGAGGACCACGATGTGTCCCACTCTGATGTTCGCGTCGCGAATGGAGTGCGGGCGGTGGAGGGGAAGGAGTGTTTGTTGAAACGTGTGGAGTTTTGTGTTGTGCCAACTTGTGCGACCCGCTTTGCTCTCAATAGGTTAAGCTCTCTTTTCGCGGGGCAACGCGCATGCGCGTTGGAAGACAAGCCCAAAGCCAGATCGGGGCGGAATACATGGTGTCCACGAAAGCGACCGCATATCTCGGGGTGGGATGTGCTTGCTTGTGGAGGTGTTAAGTGTATCATGCGGTTGTCGACACAAGAAATCAAGCCGGGGGGGGGGTTGCTCACGCGAAACTTGCTACAACGAACCGAAGTGATTCATTCGTTTTCAGGAGCCTGTCGACGAGGTGTGGATGTTTCGATGTCTCCCTCCCACCCGGATAGCTCTGTCTCAAGGGGGAGACTGAACTTTGTCCCAACAAGGAGCCCCTCAGGAGTACCTCTGTAATGATGCACCTCATTTGCATTACGTTGGCAATGTTTTTTTATGGGGCGGGTTCTGGTACTCGTGCGGTGTAGTCTAGAGCTTCCGAGGTGGGCCCCACAAAAGCCACACTTCCGCAGAGAACCGGCGTATATGCTGTGTCGTGAAGCCTGTCGCTCAGGATACACGACGACGCTTTCGTGCACCAAACACTTGCGCAAATGCGGCAAGAAGCGACCTTCAGGAAACAGGATGCAACCAGAGGGCACCAAAAGAACACCACGTGTCAAGTCCAGGTGTGCCTGAGGCATCCGAAAATGTCGTGTTCAACATGTTAACTTGGAACCACAGTAGGACACAATCAACAATGAATATTGAACAGACACACCGCCGCGCCTGCACCACTTAACCTGTTCCTCGCCATTCCCTGCTCTTACTACGTGCTTGGGCTTTTTTGTGTTAAAGATACGTACCACTGAAAGGGGGGGGGGTCAATCGCCACCGGCATATATATAGTTGTCGAATGTGTGCATCGCCGTTAAGGGGGGGCGGAGGGATGCAACATTACTAACAACAAAGCATCCTTCACTCTATTTCCGCCCACCTTTTCCCCAACGGATCTATTCTGATATGCCCCCCCCCCGCAGCTATCACCTATGATACAGCGCTTCGGGGTTTCCCCGACCTAACGCCGACGATCTCGGGCCACAAGAGGAGAGGGCCTGCTCGAACCCTCTCGCCCGGTCAACACAATCAATCCTCCTCGTCCTTGTACTACATCCTTCCATGTAGCAAGAGGGGGATCTTCCGAACCAAACAGAGAACAAACGAAAATTCCGCAGCCTGTGTCAAAGTTATTAAATCCCCACGGCGCAGGTGTCAAGCATCTCAATACATACCTCTGTAATGACCCACGAAAAACGCTAGGGGGGCCGCTCCGGGCTCTCGCTTCTTCGCTCTACATCTGATAGACAACGCCACCCTTTGCTTCGTACCATTTACCTACACCTGCTTCGCCTCGGAGAACGAAGCATATCTAATCGGCCTTGGCCACGGTGAACACGCTCGTAACATGTCGTCACACGCGCCCCAAGCTAGTAGGATCAGTCGCCTTTCAACTTGAACCGGAGACATCAATCATCTGGTCGGTGCAGCTGTGCGAGCGCTCACCAGCCAGCAGAGAGCTTTCTTGAAGAAAAAAGAAGCCACCGCTACCAAAAAAATGAAACACTTGCCGTCGTAATCAGAAGGCGGGGAGGAAGACTCGGAAGCAAGATACCAAACGAGCAAGGGCACACCTGGCTCATCTCGACATCAGACAGATAAATTCCGTGGTGAAGAGCACAACAGGGGGAGACCCTACATTTTCGACCCTGCCAAATAGCCGCAACAACGCCCGCGAGATGAGATGAGTGGTTGAGGCTTTTTTGACGGGGGCGTAAACGTTTTTAAAGACAAAGGCGGCTTTCGACCACAAGTAGAAATACCATGATACATTTGTTTTGACGTCTCCACAGTGTTGCCATATATCTCCCTCTCTCCCCCGTGACCCTCCCTCTTTCTCTCTCTCTCTCTCTCTCTCTCTCTCTCTCTCTCTCTGTCTGTCTGTCTGTCTCACAAACACGCATCTCTCTCTCGCTCGAAAGCGGGGCGATTTCTCCCCCCCCCCATCCCCCCCCT
>FN648534.1:56829-100614 GCA_000310025.1 Ectocarpus siliculosus
AAGGGGGGGGGGGGGGGTTACTCTCAACGCGACCAATCTATCTCTAACCTACGCCCAAAATCTAGTCGCCCTCCGTTCGCCACGCCGGTGTATACTTGACTCAGTAGCCTCAACTCTATCCACCCACTTCTACTATAGGATGGGCCGGGGAGAGGCAAAGGGGAGAGGGGGTTGAGGAACTATTTTCCGACCGCGAACGCAACGCACAGATCAACAACAGCCACCACGCAGCAGGCGCGGACCCAACGTCGGCGAAAGCCAATCGCCACTATTCATCTGCTGTTGCTGTGTTTGCAGCGTTCTGGTGCGAGCTAGCTAGCTAGCTGCCTTCACGTCCGACGCGGATCAACCGGATGCCAACTTTTGGTTGGGGCAAGATTGGCGGTGTCTTTCGATGAGAGAGAGAGAGGATCGACGGAGGCGACTTCCAAATCCAAACCACACCAGCCGAGGAGGCAGAAGAGGCACGAACACAAATACATACAGAACGCAGTGCACGGTTGCATGCTGGGGGACGGAAAGGTGCGCTGCAACTTCTCTCTCCGTACTCTCTCCCTCTCTCTCTCTGTACGTCTGTCAGTCCATATGCATCATGACGTCTTCTGCCTGCCTGGCTCTCTTATGTCCACCTGGGTGAATGCGTTTCTCTGTCCCTTTCAGCGTGTCGCCAAAGCCTTCCTTGGACGATAACCTAAAGCACGACTATTATATCCTCGCCACAGATCTCTCTCTCACCGTCCTCATCAGGGTCGATGATCGACCAGATGGCTGCAAACGTTCCCCCCAGCCAACCCTCGTCGCGCCCCGTGAACTCCGGTATGGTCTTGATGAGTGCCCGCACGATCTCGGGTCGCTCCAACGATCCCGATTCGTCCTTTGGGAAACAAAAGGAAAACGACAAGTGGAGGACAAAAATTACTGTTGAGCTGAACAAAAAAAAAAGGTTTCAAGAACACCAGTACAGCAAAACCCAACACCCGCCACGACCACATATCGGAAGAGATACAGCTAGCAAACAAGACGACAGCAGCAACAGTAACAGCTGACGCAACAGCGACGACATCAACGGCATCCGCGATGGCACCAGCGACAGAAACAGCGGTGCAACAGGAAGACAAGGGGGTGGGACAGTTACTTTTCGTGGCTACAACACTGCTGTCTTGCTTGACGAGGAACGCGCAGACCTGCCTGCGACACCTCCACCTCCCTACACTCTGCAGCCGTACACCAAACTGTCCTCTCGGCTGCCCGCAACAACGACCATCCACATCTCTTCCTCAGCAGGAGTCGCTATGGACGCCATTCCCGTCGGCGTATTGGCATCGAGAAGACACGACAAGCACGAAACACTAAATAAGGGGCTGGCCTGACCTCATCCCAGTACTTGAACCACTCCGCCGGTTGATCCTTGAGATCGGGTAGCTGGGGAGTGATCCTTTGTCTCATGTTGCCGAGGGATTGCGCCAGGAACGGAGCTAGCCTGTTCCGAAACTCAGCAGTGTCTGTGATTTTTTTTGTTTCCGTTGCGACGAAGGCGGCCAAGGGGGGGGGGGGGGGGGAGGGAGGGTTTCCGCATATGAGTAAAAACCGTTTCATGAGGAGGTACTGTAATTTGAAGCCGGAAGCCGAGAGCAGGAAAAAGAGCGACGTTTGGGAAACAGTTACATATTGGATCACCAAACTACGAAGTAAGACAGCTGAAAAAACAAAAAGGAAGAACGAAAATGCGACAAGGACACTCAAACGGCGTGCGCGCTCGCACATACCAGCGATGGTCTCACTCCACAAGAGTGGCTAGCGATCTCGCGGGTGCTTGCAGAAATATACGGATATTTTTTCCTTCCAGTACACGCGAAATGTCGCAGACGCCTTCGGGTCAATTTGTTGCTGTTTCATCATGCACGATGAAATTATTGGTCGGTTCGCCTGCCACCCCGGATATGTATCGAAAGAAAAAACTGCTTGACAGTTGAGTGAACTGCAAGAACAGTCGCGCTTCTGGCTGTCAACGAGGTCACTTCGCTCACCTTCGTCAACGTGCCAAGGCACGACAACCCCACGACGACTATTGAAACAACCTCTTCCACGTGCTAACCTAAAAAAAAAGCACTGCGCCCACGAGCACAGCTCCAACAAAACCCACGTTCCGCCCACCTAGCGTCCCGTTGTTGTCCGTGTCCCAACTCCTCCAGTTCATCTCAATAACTTCCTCCAGAGCTCCTGGCTCGACAGGGAACATGCCCTTCAAGGCATCCACCAGCTCAGACTTCTCGATCGAGCCGTTCTGTTCCCGTCGTGGGTGGTTTTAGGAACGAAGACGCAGACAGAAAGCGAGAGAGACGCAGGAGCGAGTTTACAGACGAGGCTACATTTGTACATGACCAACAGGCAGAGGAGAGGGACTCTTAAGGGGACAAAAGCCACAGAGAGGATATTCGCACTACGTTCGGTGGGGTGTTGGGAAGTCACAACCTTCGACGGAGGAACCCCACCGCCACCTTATCTCTTGGAGAGCACAGAATTCTCGTCATACGGGTATAGTCTAGACGGATAACGAATGCCAAGATCCTGTTCATCTTCTTCGTCTACGGATTCCCCGCCCCATGCCTGCAGTGCTTGTTTGCGGTTCGCGGGGATGCTCCTGTGTCTGACGTGTGTAGCCTCTGATAGCATGATACCTCGCCCCTCCTGAAAAAAAAAAACACTTGGATGCCTTGTGGGTGGGAAGGGCTTGATACATGTACTACACGTTCGCGCTGTTTCCGGCTTGCACACACCAATCTGCAACATCCCTGGAATGCATATACGTATGTGTACAAGCACAAACCTTTTACATACACGTGAGCCGTCATGGTCTCCCGCCAAAAACTCCTGTCTTTCCATTTAGCCAAGCCAAGCCGGATAGCGCAGTCAATGCTAATTACCCCCCCCCGAAAATCCCGACTTTTAGAAGCGCTTTCCGCTTTTCGCTGCAACGAACCTGACGTGTGTTTTTTTGGCCAGCCGGTTAGGGCGGTCGATGCCAAGAAGAGAAACATGATACAAAAACATACAGCCACGCACACATATACGCAACTGGGGGGGGGCGTACTCTTATGTTTTGCATGCCTTAGCGGTTAGACCATTGACCACGCGTCCTCGAGAGGACGGGGCATTGTTCCCACAGGAACGATCACCGATGGCCAATCGTTCCTTCCTACTTTGCCGAAGGTGGCTCAAATATGTCTTCCCTAGTCTATCCTACCGATATCACTTCCCGCCTGTTCAACCCACTTCCTATGCCCCAATACAGCTAACGTGTTCTCCTGGCTATCACATGCCTCAAACATCTCCTTGTACTTTTCTCCTACTTTTCCCAGCTCAGTCATGTACACTTCCCTCTCCTTCTCGTACCACCGACATTCCGCGACTACATGGACTGGGGGGGGGGCACATAATTGCCTCAATAAAAACACTCTCGTTTTTCATTCCCACTGAAACTCACGTCTGTTCATTGGTCAGCAGGTTTGCGCGGTCGACGCTAGTTAACAAAAAAACACAAGCACGCACCTGGTCACGGTCGACGACGTGGAACCATCGGACCGGGTCCGTAATCGGGTCGGGCACGTCCAAGGTCGATACGAAGTCCCTCCGGCACACGGGACACTTGCGCGGAATGATGGTTGGTGCACACTGCGGGCCAACAAAAGACGATCATAAATAGAAGGGACATTCCTTCTTTTAACAACAAAATTCATCCGGGACTTTTGTCAGAAAGTGTTTTAGGTTCATGTGAGGAGTTGGGACCTTCATTCCCTTCTTCGCTTGGTTCATTGAAGGTGTGCGCCTTGTTTTCGGTGTACAGCACACCTTTTCACACACTGACATTGACATTGGTTTCTTTGCAGAGGAGGCGAAGGGTGGGTGGGTGGGTGGGTGGCCCGATCAAACGGTCTGTAGTGGTCAAGCACATCTGATGCACCTACTCGAAGCATCGCTCTCATCCCTCGGCACCGACGACACGCGTCCCGGAACAGAGCGGCTGGTAGACAAGAGCGCTTGCCTTGCTGCTGAGGCGGACTGGAATCGATACATGGGCAAAACAACATCGTAACAATGTAATAATGATGTGTCCTCCTATTGCTGCATCTCCAGAACTACGGGTCGTCCAAGGCAGCTAATACCATTCTTAGGGAGTGCGTGCGAGTTGCCCGCCATAGGCCCGCATGCAAAGGAGATCGGGTCTGAGACGGCGTGAAAGATGACTGGCTTGGGCCCGGATTTTGCGGGCCAGGGCCTCAGCCGCAGCCTGCAACAGGATAACCCAGCATAGCAGATCCGACCGTACTGGCATATCATGCAGATGAATGCGTCAGGCCCTACACTGAAAAATCACGTCAGGTTGGGGCTCCGAAGACCATTCATGGGCACCCGCCGCAGCTGACTCTTCTCTAACGTAAATACACTCGGTAGAAGTTCCCGGAAATTTCCGTCTTGATTTGAGAGTGTGTGTGGAGGTCAATCCCGTCAAATTCTGGAGGAGACAAGCCAAAAAACGACGCTTTGTGGGAAAACATGAGGAACGAGATTTTGAGTGGTTCGGCCCTCTCTCACCAGTGGTCTCAGCGAAGCTAATGATCGAGTACCTACTTTTTGTCTGAGAGGGGGTGGTGCCAAACTTTTGGCCATTTCCCTTTTCGCAGCCAACGTTCTTCAACTGGTAAAAAAACACGTGAAAGGTATGCAGCCTTGGTACGTAGATACAAGGCTCCCGCGTGAGCGATGAGAGCAGAGCAAGCGCGCAGGGATGGCGCGAGATGAAAATATTGTATAAAAAGCTTGTACTGGTGTGACTCATCCTGCCGTGAACCATGACGTCTGAGAGATACAGCAGAGCGAGGTTGCAACGCGACCTGTATTTCGGGTGGAAAGAACGCATGGCGTGCGATGCGAAAGTTGTGAAGGGGTGGGTCACGAGGAGGAGGGAAAAATTCGTGCCCGCGATTGAGATCTCGCTGTATCCTGCGTACAGAACCCTTCACCTCAAGACCCTCGTTACCTCTCAGGGAGGTTGGCTACAATATTGATATTAAAACAATTCCCAAAAGCGACCGAAGACCACGGTAGATTCTCATTCTAGTGTAGGAAGCCTTACGATCAAGTGGACTACGCTAAACCCTATTGCGTAAAGCTGGAACTTCACTCCCGGGCGACCTCATCTATGCTACAAAACATCGGGCGCGTTCGGTTGACCGAACCTGAAGTGTTGGAATGTGAAGCGTGTGTGTTTTTTTCACTGATTTTCTTCTTATTTTTTTTTATTTGTCCTGAGAACCAGCAGGATTGGTTGCCAGCACCGCCGTGAAGGAACTCTTCGGCACAGCACTACAGTAACGGACGGGTACGTTCATCGGGTTCTCAAAAAAACAATTACTACACTTGTTGCCCCGTGTGCCTTCGGAGGGAGAGACCCACAAGTGAGAATCCACGCGCAAAACGGTAAGGAAGGATCTGACGAACGGCGGTCTGCGGGGAAATCGCCCCGGTCGGTGCTTGGTTGCTTTCTTCGAGAGAGCCGAACGTGTTTGCTCCGTCGGCAAGCCACAACAGTGATCCGCACGAACACGGTCGTGATTTGATCACATGTAGCCCTCATCATTTTTATTTACGGAGGGGCGCACAGGATACAGCCGCAGCAGGGGAAATATGCAGAGGAGCAAAGCACAACACATTTGTCAGTTGCTGCCTGCGCACACGTGGACTCATCTTCAACTTTGGAAAAGCACTCGCCAACAACACCACCACATTGCGACAACGGTGTCTATGCGCCCGCTATTGAGAAGGGCTATCCCCCACGCTCTTGGTTGAGCTCACGACGACAGCAGTTAGCTGCGCGGCATCGCACCTCTTGGCACAGGAAGTGGCGGCACACCCGCCTCGGCAGGCGCTCGGCGCGCAAGAAGCCAGCCTGCTGCCCGCTGCCGTCTACCATCACGCTCGCTCCCTTGGCGCAGAGATGTTCGAAGCAGACGCTGCACTCGCCGTACCCGGCGGCGATCTCCAGGTCCATCGTGCTCATCCACTGATTCTTGTTAGTGATTCTCTGCCTAGCAGCGAGGTGAGGAGGCTGACTGTGGCAGCGAAAGCAAAGACAAGAAGAGAAGGCGAGTACTGCCTATGCATGGGGCCATCATGCCATGCGCCACCCACAACACGGATGATATCCCAGCTGCCGACCCCCGGCGGCTCCGACATTGTCCGACACAGCTAGTCCGACACAGCATTGGCAGTGTCATTACGAAGGGCGCACTTGGAGAGAGAGAGAGAGAGAGAGAGAGAGAGGGGTCGAAAGAAGTACAGCAAGGAGGAACACAGAAGCGGGCGCACTCTCGAGGCTTTGCGATCGGGACCCCGAGGGCCGGGTGAAGAGGACGCTCGCTACAAGCCATCACCGAATCGCACCGCACCAGGACCAGCAGCACACATTCTTGAAATCGCGTCAAGGCCAAGCAAGGCGATATTGTTGATTATGGACAACAGCTACGACCTCCGATCGGCGCTCGCCGATGCGCTCCCCGCGGCGGGCCCTACCCGCGCCGCTGTGAAGGCCATGGACGACATCGGCTTCAAGGCCGACCCGAAGAATAACGACATGAAGGAGTTGTTCGTGGGTCTCGACATCGCGCAGCAGGAAGGCGGAGGATCAGCTGGTGGTGGTGCGAGGAGCCAGCAGGCGAAGGCGGCGGCGGCGGCAGCGGGGCCATCGGCGGCGCAAGTGCTGCTAGACTACCGAAGAGAGAAGAAGGAGGCGTGAGTGTGCCGGTGGTCGTTTGTGGTGTGCGGGGGGCGCTGCGGTCGTGGAATATCAACATGTCTATCACGAGGGCACAAACAACTGCTGTGATATTGATTGCGCTACATATGCACCCGTACAGTCAGTGTAGCAGTTTCAGTCGCGGCGCATCGAGCTTGTACGAAAGGGCCGTCGTACCCGTAAGTGTTCATGTTGTGTACAGCACCCAAGCACGCTTTTGGATTACAGCTGCTCCGCCTTTTCGATTGCCTGCTACCGGGTGTCTTACTTGTCGCCCTACCGTTATGGACAATCATACAGCAGTATCGACCTAAGGTATGCTAGCTTTTGGGATGTCAGTGGATCCGTAAACGGAGAGTAGTTGGGGGTGGGGGGGGGTGTCGGAGCGGCGTCGGCGTCGGCTGAGGCGATGGCAAGGGGTTGTCCTTCTCGCTAAAGCCTCCTTTGGGACGATGTATTGGACACAGCACAATGTCGCGAGATATTGGTAGCGTTTGCCCAGCCACCCACGGCGAACGTCGTTTTGGAAGCCGTCCCATGATCACATGCCAAACGTGGGTGCGCTACAATAGTTTCCACTTCTACAAGAAAATAACCGCCTGCGTGTGCCCTCCGCGCTTTGATATGAAACATGTCACCCGAGAAAAAAATCGCGAACGTGCTCGTCTGCACAGACCCACGATTCGCTTCTCCCCCCCTCACAACCGCACTACCACCGCCACCCCCACCAACGCGCAGGCAAGCGGCGGCGGAAGAGCAAGCGAAGAACCTGCTGGCGGCGGGCAAGGATCCGGCATCATTGAAACGCGCGAGTGCTGCTGCTGCTGCTGCTGCTGCTGCAGCCACCGCTGTTGGCGGAGGGGGGCTGGCGTGGGCGGCAGGATTAGCCAGCAAGGAGGTAGACGAGGCGGCGGAAGACGAACGGTACCTGCGAAAGGTACAAAATCCGGCGAAATATCTTCCTTGGCCTTCTTGACGAACTCTGGCTATACATGTGTGCTAAGCACTCGCGCTGTTATTTCGCACGCATTACACCGGTTTAGTTGAAGCACTGCATAAATACCTACCTGCCTAGCGTTGTTGTGGTGTGTCACGAATGGGGAAGGGCCGGCGCCACTCGAAATGTGCTGATTCAAAGCTTTGGCTAACTCATGTTCGAAGAAAGGCGGACCTTGTGGTGGGCTCTTCCCTCGTGGCTGCGAGTTGACGATTGGTGACACACACCTCTTCGCTCCTTCACCATAAATTGGGCATCCGCTCCGCGTGGCTGGAACGCAACAACATGTACAGAAGAGTCCACACTGGAGAACCTCTAAATTGGTCGGGGCTGCGGCTCTTGGTCCCGCCGGTGGGCTTCAATAGGCCGCTATATAGATTGTGGTGTAGGGCTTCTTTACCGGGCTCGCACGTGGTCCTCAATTCCTCGATTTCGAGTTTTGTCAGGCTCAATTTTTCTTAGCTGCCAAGTTATTATGCGCGGGCGTTATCTGTAGGTGATCAAGGAGAGCATACATGTTGGGCTAGTCGGGAACGTAGGTTGAAGCAAGACACGCGCGCCGAGTGCCTGCTAAGTCCAACTTGTATTTCAACAGCAAAACATTTATTCGTACGTGCCCATAAGGCGGGCGCATTTTTTTTTTTTTCATGTAGGGTGGTGCACCCGCGATCGTTGTCAACGTTCGATCAAGGCTGCCGTGAAGGCAGCATTAATGCTTGCTTATAGCTACTGTGGGTGGTTATGCCAAGTGTTTTTCCTCACCACACGGCAACGTCACCAGCAGTGTGCTTGGCGCGGAGGGCCATGGATACCGTCATGCCTTCGGAAACCGCAGATGGCATGAGATGCTCGTCATTTTCAACCGCTTGCATATTAGTGCGGTCCGTAAAATCGCCAAGGTTCATGTGTGAAAAATGCACATGAAAGTGTCCCGTCGTGTGTGGGATACATACCCCGCTTCCGTAAGCACACGAGGGCGAAAAATCTTCTGGTGAAGCAAACATCAGCGCTCAACGAAAACGCTCGCTCGATTCGATGTGCGTTCTCGCGGGTGTACGAAATGCTTACGAAAATGTTTTCCCATCACTCTCCCTCCGACACGAACCCCCTGCTGTACACGGACGGCGCTGAAATCTGTCGGTGCGTACTGCTGCAGGCGAACCTTTCCAAGACGGCCGCAAAAATGAGCAGCAAGCAGAAGCGGCGGCGAAAGCAGGGCAAGGAGCAGGGGACAAACTATGAAGAGAAGTATGCCGGGAAGGTGGTCAACAGGTCGAAGCGAAAGGGACGGATGCTCGCGATGAAGCAGATGTACTAGCCATGTGGCCAAGATAGTTCTGCTCTGGGTTTGGGGGGGGGTCGTAAATGATTCGATTTTAGCGCCACTATTCAGTTGACAAGTGTCGTACAAGTCGCTGTGTTTCCCAAGAGGATACTTGCTGGATGTATTTCTTCCAGGTTGTTTCCGGTCCGCGCTTGTGCCATGGTGTAGCTGTTTCGTTGATGTCGCAACTTTTCGTACTCTGTATTTTTTTCGTCGTAAGCCGCCGCATTTCGCCAAACGATCCTCAGGCTGGTGATATTCTAATATGGTGGATTGATGTACTTGCATATTCGGTGGGGAACTCCTCCTGCGTGACTTGCCCCGGCTGGCTGGGGCGTAAAATATATGTATGCCGAAAGGTGCATGTAGACTGGAGACCAGGATAGATGGGACGAAAAACAGAGGAAGTGTGCGTGTGGTAGCCGGGGTGAGGTCAACTGCTCGATCTGAGTGATGGGGCGGGTGCTCGCTATGAAAATCATGTCTCGATCAGGGATGGTTTGATGCCCAGGCTTCTCCAAGCGCGTGCGCTGTCGTGTCGACTTGCTTTCGTTGAAATTGCCGATTTATTTGCGTCTGTTTACGTGTGCCAGCCGTGATGTCGATCGACCCGAGCAATGGGGCTGCAGGATTCACATTCGCTGCGAATCGGTTGGGCCGAGTGGACGATTCCACGGTTGTGTTTTCCATTTGTGTACTGTTTAGTTCGGATCGGATTCACAGACCGATGTTTTGTGTTTTTGTATGTATTGCGTTTGCTGTTGTATGTTTCCGAAAAATAAAAATACTACGGTATTCGTTCAGCAAAGCGCCTTGAACGCAATCGTAACAATTCAGCCGCGAAGCACTTCGCCATTCTCCATGAACCAATCCTTTCACTCACCAACTCCGTCACGTGTTTGGGTGGTTGCGGGTGTGCTGCGCGTGATACGCTGGGCTGGCTCGATGTTTCGCAGCGTCGGTTCGTTACTCCTCATAAAATGTCGGAGCGAGATGCAGCAGTAGGTATTGCTGGGAAGCAAGCACCATCGCGGATTGATATCCTTTCGGGTGCCTGTGCGTGTTCCATCATAATTTTTTCACGAATTGTTGGGTGCGATTTTCAGCGGCATTCTTCTTGTTCGATGGGCTCTCTCAATTTCGGAAACTGAAAATACCCCTCATCTCGAGGGGTGCCTTCACAAACTACGGTAAACTATCATCACGCACGCTTGGTGCTTGTGAATATTTAAGTCTGTTGGTGCTCCAGTAACATTTTTGCTTACCTCGAGAGAATGCTACGGTACATAATCCGCAGTTATCGCAAAAATCCATTCGCAGGAACGGAGATAATGCACACAAGTGTGCTCAATTTTCACGGTATCTGGTCACGACGGATGCAATTTTGCACACGGTATGCATACGCAGTGCCCTGTTTCTTTTGCGATAATGTGGTTCTTAGGCGATTGATCGCCGCACAACTAACGTGTGCGCAACACACTCACCGAACATCACTTCCGTTAACCAAACCGCTCATTTACAAAAGAAGGCAACTGTAGAAGCCAGACAGCATTTTACCACTTCATTGCAGGCAGGCCTTCGCGGCCTCATGTCGACGACGTATATATTAGTAGTTTCACCCCTCCGCCATGAAATAGTGTCATCAGATCACCAGAGAGAGAACAAAATATCGAATTGAATGAATGCACGCAGCAGGCTCGCAGAACTCGTTAGTCAAATCGGTCGATCAGGTATCACAGGATCGAAGAATCAAGAAGAGGAAAAATGAAGAGAGAAACAGTGAAATATGTCACCGAAAAATACTTGTAGTATTATGTAGTATTGGTCTTGTGGAAATAGTACCGCAGAGAAATTAACGAGGACAGCCCCGGCCATATCAACGTTTGAACCTTCATCAAATATTCTTCGCATTTGGTGTTGTCACCGCGTATATATCGAATGGTGCCCCTGCTCTATTTCCTCGTCGGCTCTTACGTCAGAATGTACATGTTTATGCATACCCCACCCACGAAATTTCACTCCAGAGAGAATAAACACTTCAGATCAACCCATCCCCTTCGGTATACCCAGAAATAAGGAGGTTCCCCGCAACCATCATTGCAAAGAATTACTACGTAATTTCAGCACATGCCATAATATTTTTTCGGTGGATGAGGGGAATACGACTGTACTGGGTTACGGCCCGATTCATACATATCTGGACAGAAATACAACTACCATGATAGCAATGAAGGAAATTGAATGAAATCCACACTATCGTTTCCATCGGATGGGATCACCATTGTATGTGAAGAAAACGTCAAGGCAGTGGCTACAACATACAGTGAGTCGCGTGAGTCCGTGGAAAGCATTGCACACAGGGAACCATATATATATGTAATGGAGCAACTAGTGTATGAACGTTATATGATCATGACGTGGATATGGTGTATTTTCGTGAGTTGGTGTGACTAAGATTCCAACCCCCGTTCTCACTCTCGACTTGTGAGCGCGGAACGCGGGCTAGGTATGAAGAGGATAAAACATGAAATGCAACAACAACTATGAGTGAGCCAGCAAGGAGCAGCGGACTTGCTCCCTTCCCTTTTATTTCTTCTTTGTTCCTCCATAACACATACACACGCCGCTTGCTTTTGGGGGCATGAAAAGACATGCAATGACTGAATGGGAACACGATTCAGTTGCGAAAGTGAACATCATGGGAAACGAAGCAGGGCAAGATATTCTACGAATAGAAGTTAACCCAAAACAAGACTGCATCCAAAGTATGGACGAGAGAGAGAGAGAGAGAGAGAGAGAGAGAGAGAGAGAGAGAGAGAGAGAGAGAGAGAGAGAGAGAGAGAGAGAGAGACGTTGATGGTGTGAATCAGTGATGGACTTCCTCCTCGGGGTGTTGCCCAATAGGAGACGAACCCGCGGAAATATCGAAGACGATGATGACATACCCCAGAGTATGATCGAATAGTTCACTCATCGGATAGACCATGAAAATCACGCACACACGAAAAACCTACAATCAATGTGAAAGATGACGCGCAAGTGGCATAACAGCATACCATGGTACGAGGGGAACAAACTGGACTTGGCGTTAGCAGAGTAAGATGGCGCGAAGTCATCAATCGAAAAACACTTGGAAGCAAGCACAAATGTGACCTGTTAAGTAAAAGTCTTCGATGGGATCTTCCAAAAAAAAATTAAAACAACACGTTTCTAGACAACATCCACACACGGGAATTAGTGAGAGCCTATGAAGCAAGAGGTAGTCTATTCTGTTGGTTCAATGTGCAAATAATGTACGACTGAGCCAATACTATCATCGTCTCCCAAGCCGTGCACCACAACCCTGCCCGAGGAGTCACTTTCGCTGGCTATTGCTAAAGGTTTACGTCATCGGTGTCGAATGAAGAGTGAATGACCAATGCTGGGGGTACGTATACACACCCGTGATGAAACAGCAAGATGTACACGGTGTGACGTATGGTCCTCCCAATATTCCATGTCTACATTCATTCATTCATTCGGCCCGGCAATCTGAATGTTGCCAGAATCAAACGACTTATCTCCGATGCTGTCCTACAGTAGGCAATGTTCAGTAGCACTTGAGGGAAAATATATACACACACAGAAAGACTGTACCCATTCGAGATATACCCACAGTCGAACGGGATGTGGTGGAGTATTTGCAGTGAGTGAAGGAAAACCGGCTGGGTACTGGACTTATTTCGAGTCTTTTTAAGTCTATACACATACGATTTATATCAGTGATGCCAGCTGGTGCTAAGTACAAAAACATCTGTATAGGTAACTTGCATTTAACAATACATCCCCTGTAGTTCTCTACTTGGTCAACGACAAAATATCGGGGAGAATCCCTCCGTTGTGTCTTGTATTATTGTAAAATTCACTGCTCTTGTATATCGTAGATCTTATATGTGTCGGTTCGAATGTAGGTTCGAATGTAGCGTACGTATGTGTATGCGGAGGAATTACTCTCACAGTATCAGTGTATAGACTTAAAAAGACTCGAAATAAGTCCAGTACCCAGCCGGTTTCCCTCCACTCACTGAAAAGACTCCACCTCATCCCGTTCGACTGTGGGTATATCTCGAATGGGTACAGTCTTTCTGTGTGTGTTTTTATTATTCCTTTATTCTCTGCGTGGTGCGTGGTAGCCGAATAGCTCACTCTCTCGTGTGATCCTTCCGGGTTGTGTTGGCCACCTAAGCGCCAGTGTTCCAGTATCTCAACATCTTCTTCACTCCGTGGAAGGACTCTCGTCTTCCAGGCTACCCTCTCGCACGTGTCATCACCTCGACTAACGTCGTCGACACAGCCTCTACACCACCGTGCCAGGGTATTACACAATATCCATAATGAGTTATGAGCCTCGACCGTGTGTGTCTGGAGGCCTGCGGCGACTGCGTCTTCTGCTGGTGTCGAGCACTGTGGAGAACACACACATCTTCCAGCTTGGGTATTCTCCGCGGGGAGCTACCGTCGGAGTCGTAGGTTGAGGATCTGACCAGGCCTGTTTGCACCCGTGCAGCAGCCACAAGTCTGCGCCGAAAGACGCGTCGCAAGTCTAAGCAGCACACCTGACCCGTGTGCCTGCAGGACGAAGCCGGAGTTGGCAACTTCGTCGCCGCAACACCGCAGCCTAGCCACCTGCGGTAGGTCATAGCTGTGCTCGTAGTAGCGCAGTAGTCCGAGCGGATGCTGCATCGCTTGCGCTGGACGTGGGGTGTACGCTTCGAAGCTGCGACCTGCACCAAGCCTACCTCTGTGTAGCATAGCACCGTTTTGTTCTGGCGCGTCGAACCTTCGCAGGTAATCGAGGCGTCTTTCGTGTGCTGCAAACCGTATAACGCTCGGCGTGTGACCCTGGTTTCAGTGATGGCGGAATCCTCGAGCTCCGGGCTCCACCGCATGCTGGACTCCGTTGGGAAATGCGCGGGACGTTCGGGTTTTCGCGAGTGGAAGATCAAGCTTCGACAAGCAATCATCCTCCACGCGCCGGAGCTTCTCCCCGTCCTCAACGGAAACGCGCGTCCTTCGGCAACCGCGGCGAACGCGGAGGATGTGGCCGCGTGGGATAAGGCCAACGGTCGCCTGTTCTCCCTCCTCTTCTTCGTGACCTCCGGGTCTGCGCAGCTCACCGTCCGCAGTCACGAAGGGGCGGCGGATAGTGACATGGGGGATGGGACGGCGGCCTGGCCTGGAGAACCCTCAAGAAGCGTTTCGATGCTCAAACCCAGGAAGCTCCGCGTGCGTGTCACAACGAGCTGTTCAACCTGCGACACCTTGCGGGCGGTGATCCCATTGACTTCTTCACAACGGGGTGGGATCTCAAGCTTCGCCTGTTTCGGACCCTGTCTACCTGGACATCATGCTCTCAGGCCTGACCAAGGCCCCGGAGTTCAAGTTCATCAGGGAGATGCACTACCGCGACAATTTTACTTCAGTAGACAGTCTCCAGGCGACGGCTAACCGCTTTTTTGTGGATCAACAGTCGTGCAACGCGTCGGGCCCCGTGGTCTCGGGCCGGGGGGCTGCGATGGCGGTCGCGTCCGACACCGACCAGTGCCGCCGATGCAAGGCGTACAGACACTTCCAGCGCGATTGTCCCCAACAGGTCCAAACGAGCCGTGCTAAGCAGGGCAAGACGAAGGGAGCCAACAAGCGAGGAAGTGGTGGGAGTGCACAGCCAAAGTGGTGCTCCTACCACAACACCAAGACTCACAGCGATACTGAGTGCCAGAAGCAAAAGGAGATCCGGGAAAACAAGCAAAAGGAGCTTGAAGGGTTGGCGGCGAACCTGACGCTCCTGCAGTCAGCTGGCCATGCCAACTTTCTGCAACTCTCCAATATCGGGAGTGCTCACCTGGCGCAATCGTCTCCGGCGGTGGCGCAACAGGCTCCGACAGAGCCTACTTCGTTCGGGGTCTCCTTCAACCCCCTCGGAACTTCCTTGGTGGAGGCAACCTCGTCGTCTGCCTCTTCCCAGCCACCTCCGGCGGCGTCTGCCGCCGCACAGGCGGCACCTGCATCTGCCTCATCAACGTCGAGTGCGCAGGACCACCGACTGCCTTCAGGGTTCTTCGGTGCGTTCATGGCGACTCAAACAGAGTTGTCGCTTGCTCCTTTTCGCTTCGACGGTTCGTCCGTTCGGATGGTTGTGGACAGTGGAGCGACAGACATCTACCTCGACCCTGGGCTTACACCAGGATTGCGGGCTCACATGCGCGACGTCGAACACCTTCGGGTCCCACACACGATCGTCGCCGCGGGCCAGCATGTCCTCAAAGGCGTTGCGACGGGGACTATCTTCGGCGCCGTCACGGACGACAATGGGAACGACCGGCACGTCTCCTTTCGCGTCATCTTGGTACCAGTACTAGGCACCAACCTCTTCTCCGTGACATTGGCGATGCTAAATGGGGTGGCGACGTTGTTTCATCCGGACAACCCCAGGTTGGAGTCGGGGGACGTGGTTTTCCCGATGCAGAACCTCGGGGTGGACGCCACGACCGGAAAACGCGTCTACTCCATCGAGGTGAAGCTAGGGGGTGAACCTGGGGGCCCGACGGTCCTCGGAGACGCCCCTGATGCCCTCGCCTTGAAGGTGGACTCCGCTGGTCTCTGGCACCGGCGCATGGGGCACATCAACGGTAAGAGCTCGGACGTTCTAAGGAAAGAACCGGTCAACGGCGTCGACTACACCGGAGACGTGAAGGATTGTAGTGCCTGCCCGCTCGGAAAGAGCGCACAACAACCTCACCCAAATCAGGCCACCTACGGCGCCTTGCGCCCCTTTCAGCACGTCTCCGTCGACACCCTTGGCCCCTTCACACCTACAGCGTTGGGTGGATTCAAGTACGACACCAAATCCGTGGACCAGCAGACCAAGTGGGCGGAGATAGTACTCATGAAGGACAAGACCTGTTCTGTAGACTCCCTCGCGTTGTTCAACAAAGGGACCGTGGTTCCTACCGGAGAACACATTCATTGCCTCCGCGGGGATCAGGGCACAGAATTCACGAGTGCGGAATTCCGTCAGTACTGTCAAGATATCGGCATCAAGCGGGAGTTCGCCTCTTCGAACACCCCTCAGCAGATCGGAGCCAACGAGCGTGCGGGTCGGACGATATTGAATATCGTGCGCTGTCTGCTCGCTGACTCAACTCTACCGAACTTCCTTGGGGGGGAGCTGATCCAGACGGCAGTCTACCTGAGCAACCGGGTTCCTCATGCAGCCCTGCAAAACGGGACGCCGTACAAGGCGCTCTACGGCAAGGATGCCTACCTTGGTCACCTTCGGGTGATAGGGTCAAGGGCGTTCGTGCACGACGAGACCCACCCCAGGAAGCTGGAGTACCGTGCTTGGGAAGGACGCCTTGTTGGATACAGCATGGACAGCAAGTCGTACCGAATCTACAACTCTGAGACGCGACGTGTACGGGTGAGTCAAAATGTTGTCTTCATTGAGACACCTCCCGTTGCGCCTGCGTTGAATGAGGGTGGCTTCGACAACAGAGAGTTCACGTACGCCAACCACGACGACATGGTAAGAGACGTGCGAAACTACACTTTCAACCACTCCGTTGATTCGCTCTCTCCTGATCATGACGTTGGGGACATACCTGTGATTGAGCTTCTCAAGCAAATCCGTGAGACAACCAACCGTGACCTTGGGGTTAGTCCTGCAGGAACTCCGCCCACCGACGACGCGCCTAGGACTTCTGGTGGTACACCTACGGGAGGTAGCCCTGCCTCGCCTGGAGGAGTAAACCCCCCTGAAACGGATGACGGGGCGTCTCCTCCTGGTTCGTCACCTGGTCCTACGCCGCTAGGTTCATCGCCTTCTGGCCCTGCTCCGTCTAGTACTGTACCGCCGGGTGGATCTGCGCGTGGGCGCGGTTTGTCTCGTGGTGGCCGAGGTGCTCGTGGTGGGTCTTCGCGAGGAGAATCTGTGCGGGGAGGCATCACGCCGCGTGAAGGTCGCGGCTCGGCAAGTGGAAGTGGTTCTCGTGGTGGAAGAGGGTCCACGTCGGCACCTGCTGTCACCAGGTCGAGTTCGCGCATGCCCAACGCAAAGACCATCCGCGAACTCCGTCGTATCTCCTACGCATTTACCGCGAAAGGGGAGTTCCCTGCCGTCGCCCATAGGGACGGCTCCTTTGGTTTCACGGAATACGCGTACGCTATGGGGGCATCCCAACCGGATGTTCCACGAACGATCCAAGAGGCATGGGCCATGCCGGATGGAGCGCAGTGGAACGCAGCTGCAGAGCGCGAGATCGCGAGTCTCAAGGAACGTCAAGTTTCCAAGCTCGTCCCGCGCAAGGCAGTTCCCACAGGGAGGAAGCGGACTAAGTCCAAATGGGTGTTCAAGCGTAAGGCAGACGGCTCCTTCAAGGGGCGTCTAGTGGCGCAAGGCTGGAACCAAGTGCCTGGACTGGACTGCGGCAACACCTACGCTCCGGTGTGCAAGTTACAGAGCATTCGGATGTTAGCGTGCATAGCCGTGCAATTCAACCTGGAGTTCGATCAAAAGGACGTGTCCACAGCCTCCCTCTACGCGGACATCCTGGAGAACGTGTTCGTCGAACAGCCACCTAGCTTCGAGGTCAAGGACAGAGAATACGAACGCTTTTGAAGAGCTTTTCCTGGTGGGTACCCATGGAACCAAACCAAGGCGTTCGAACGAACACACCTCAATGGTGTAAAAACGGCTACTGACACAAAATTTGAAGATCGCTGCACGTGTAGACGGCGATGCACGGTGTGTTCCACCATCTGTCTGTTTGACAATAGCCGTCAGCTGATGAAGTCGACAACAATACACGTTTCCAAACATATATCCATGGAATCCATGGACGTACATACATAAATCCGTGAGAGCCTAATGAGGCAAGCGTAGAATAGTGTGTCTTTTCTGTTGGGCCAATGGGCAAGAGAGGTATGTACGAGTCGGCCGTAGTGCGAATTGTCTCCCCTTGCATACCGTACACGATGTTCCTGATCGAGGAGTACCTTTCGCTGGCTGTTACTAACTGCTAATCTCAATGGTGTCGAATGAAGGGACGAACGAACATGTCGACATACCCGTGGGTAACCCCAGGACGCTGCACGCAACGTCGGGGAGCGCTGTAGCACCGCTACCCAAAACGTGAAACGTTCCTACATCCCTCCGTTCGACGCGGCAATCTTGCCAGAATCAAAGTTACATCCTTCGAGGCGGTCCCATCGCGAGGAATAGTCGATCAGTGGCGTCAACCTAAGCTCTGCTGGGTGTCGCGTTCCGCGATGGTATACATTGCATTGGCAACAACCAACAGAGGGAGCTTACGATATATCATAGGCCAGAGAAATTCGTAAGAGGGGAGAGAATCGATCCTGTGTATTATACTCTTGCCTACAGGAGTATAGCTCTGTTCCTGTTCGTGCTCGAGGTACGTCGGTCGGTGCCGTTGTGTGGTCCCACGCAGGCAATGCCCCCCCACATCGGTTAGAAGGAAGATAATTTTGATTGCAGCAGTGTGGGGCTACGAAACCAAAGAATCGGCATGGGAATCGTGGTATGAATGAGCGTCTTTTGATGTCGATTGAGAGGACTTGGCAAACTCTTCCGGAACAACAACCGACCTTTGAGCAACCTCCCAGCTAGCGATAGACACTTGAGCTTGAATGATGAACGTGTCGTACTCCCTCCGTCTGTGCAAAAAGAAGGCGACACAAGTGTTTGTTTGTTGTCGTAGGCTGAGCAACCAATCTGATGGTGTATATTGTGAGACGGAAGACGTGCGGCCGCAGCAGATCTACCTCGCACGTTGTTTGCTATTCCTAAACGTTTTCCGCCCTGGAGGAGTGTTAGTTCGGATGCCTTAGCCCGGCTTCCTGGGGTGCCATCAGAAAAATATCGTCAAGACGTCCTCATTCTTCAGTCACGCTTTCGCTCAAGCAAGACTTTTGCAGACGGGTGTCCACCGGGTCCAAGGGCAATGTGTTGATGGACTCACGGATAGCACGCAACCTGCCTTTGACGGTCGCGTAGAGTCCGCAGACGTTCCCTCAAACGTACGCACGAACGGGCGCTTCCCACAATCGAGTTGAGGCCTCCGAAGCAAGCAGCCGCTATGCAGATAGTATCAAGGATACCACCTATTCAGTTCTCCGAGGTTGCTCGGTTCTATTCATCCAACTCGCAGGAGAGAAGCCGCCGTGGATCATCGTGCGGCTTCTGCAGATCCTCAAGCGCCGCGAGAAAGCGGCTGGAGGCCAGAGGAAAACCTTGCGGCAGCAAAACCGGCGAGACCAAGAGAGCAACAACGCATCCAGTGACGCGAAGAAGAAGGTGTGAACTAGAACCATGAGTATCACCGTGTGTGGCTGTTGTCATTTCTTTCCCCGATGTGGTGGACGAACATCGCTGTAGGTATGTACTTCCTCCTTGGTGTGCAGTGGAACCAACAAAAAGTAGTCGAGATCTTTGCCACCTACCTGAGTACTCAAGCACCGTGCAAACACCATCCCCGACCGGATCTCTGTCGTGCATAGACTCCAACGTTAGCATGGTCTGGTCATGGATTAAAACTTCCTCCCGTAACCGGCTTCCTGTCTTCGCTTCTCACTTTTCGTGCTTGGACCAGGGCCGCCCCAGTGCGGCATCATCTCCCACCGCCGATTCGCCCACCTCGCCACCCACCGACAATGCCAATGTCGGTGGCCTGCAGACTTTCGCCGGTCCTGTGCCATCGATCGACGGCACTAGAAGCAGCAGGGTCGTCAGCGGGAATGGAGGAGGAGGGGCAAGGGGCCGTAGCACCGCGGACCCAGGCGGCGAGATCCTCACCCCTCCCTCTCCTCCGCTCCCCGGCCTCGTCCCGGAAACCGGAGAGGCCGAAGCGCATGAGGTAGCGTCTGCGTCCAGCCAGGATTCCAACTACCAAACCTTCGTGCAACTTGGCACCGGCATGGGAAGATCGGCGATGGGCCTGGTCGTTCAAGCGGAACTCACAGCTTTCCTGAAAGCGATGATTAGGGACCGGTTGGATGTCAATTCTCCCGATTCCGATCCGGAACGCCTCGACTACAGATCTCTCCATTGGGCGGCATATTCAGCCAACAAGGACGCGATCGAGATCCTCCTGGACGTAGGAGCGGATATCACGATGACCACGATAGACGTAATAGAAACGGTGCTTCATGTTTCCATCGTCAAGAACAACTACAAAGTCTCCTGACTACTCGTAGAACGTGGCGCCAACGTCAACGCCCAGGACGATCTCAAGCAGACCGTCTTACACCTTCTATCGAGCTGTCCGGGCACAGGCTCCGCAGAGACCACCAGCCTGATGCTGAAGGCGGGTGCAGACGAGACGCTCCGTGACTCCCAAGGCGATATCGCGGCGGAGGTGCTATGCATCGAGACCGAGAGCCTGGAGGATGAGAAGGAGTCGGTAGCGGTGCGAAAGCTGCTGAAGGATGCACCTGCTGACCGAGCATGGCGTCGTCAGGGCTTGATCCTGGATTGGGCCCGGGTGAAAGACGCTGAAAAAGTAGAGGCCTCGAAGAACAGTCGGAAGGTGCACAAGACTGGGAACGACGGGGGGTATCGGTCGTCCGACCACCAGGATGCCCGAAACCCAGAGGCTGGTGCTTGCAGAGTTTGTGTACTGTGGTGGCGTCGATCGTGGCTCTCGACGAGGAGGGCTTTTCTTGGAAAAGTGGTAGCGTCCCTTTGAAATCGAACAGAACACACATGAACAGTCTGAGGTCGATGGCGTAGTGCCACTCTAGCTGAGCCGGAGAGGGGGGGAATCTATGATGCATGGGTTGGTACCCTTCTTGCAGAACTTTGACTCCCACCGCATGAAGAGTCACACGTCTCATATCTATCCCGTGGTTGCGCCAACTAGTGTTCTTGGTGAAAACCAAGCGGTAGCTCGTGAACCGCTCTGAAGAGCTTGCCGCAGGTGCTCGCTTGGAAGCAAGACAGCCTGCTCAGTGCGAGAAGTTGAACACTGCTGAGTGTTGAGCGCACCTCGGTGATCCTCAGAACGATGAAATACAGATTTCCTTGATACTGACTGGCCACAAGGCCGGCTTTAGATGTTTGAAGATGAGAGGGAGAGAGGGAGAGGCCCGCCGGTAAAGGTACCCATTTTTGTTTGTTGTGTTAATGTTTTCATTTAGACAGGTGTTTGGGGAGTTGGCTTGTGACCACGAAAGGCATTCGCGTCAGTTGGACAAGCGCGGGTATTAGAAGGTGCTGAGCGGAAACCAGATCAGCTTTTTGTGTGAAGATAACAACAACGACCTACGGACCCCGAATAGTCACCCACCCACGTTGGGGTCCCCTGACATTTGTTCTGATCATAGGCCGACAGCCCCGTTGGAGCGTGTCACACAGCGTGTGTTCTCGGCTCTATCTAAAGATGGCAAATTCTACATGTACGTCGCCTTTTCGTGAAATCACGAACAGCAGTGTTAGAAAGGGACGTTATGTATTGGAATAGACCCAAGACTCGGGCCCATCGAATACGACAACAGTTATTTGGCAGAGCTTCAGCAAGGGAGTGGGCAGGTAGTGTCGATCGACAGTTTGGCGAATGCACTTGTCGGTGCGCAGACTCGTCAATATTGTGCTAGCGGCCACATATATATTAAGAGTTATTGACGCCGTAACTAACGATGACTGCTTGAAACGTACTTTTTTTAGCATCACGAAAGACTATGTACCGCACCACAACTGGAGATATTGTGTTTCTGTACCGCACCTGAGGTGCTCTCCCGCACAGTCGCGCGAAATCAATTTCCCAGCGTCGACACATCGTCGACATTATCTACGACATCAGATCGGCTGTTCCTCCCGACAATCGAGCCTAGACCACGGCACGCACATGCGAGACGCTCGTCGCTTCAACGCCTCCATTACTGATATCTTGACTGTTTACATGATCGGTGATCGGAAACGCATATATCCTCCGTATTCCGCGAATTTTGAAAGGCGCAACCATCGGTGTCCTGTGCAACGCACAAGTTCGGCATGTCAACCAGCAACAATAGCCAAGACCACGGCATGGTCCTTCCGAGACGCTCGCCATCACCACGTTCATCAGCAGCGATCCCCGTCAGCATGAGGATACCGTAATTGCTCAAGGTACAGTAGCAACGGGACTGTCAAGCTGCAGCACCCCGTTGTGTAAACGTTTAGGCTACATTTCATCCCGCAAGTGTACACATCATCGTCGCCATCTACAAACAAGTTCCGCCTGACACGCACCAGCATGGGATCGAAATCTGTTCCAGACATCGTCACATTGCCGCCATCAGCTACGAAGGCGGCTTGGCAGGTCCTCCAGACGACCTGGTCTCGACCACGGCACATGCCTCCGACACGATCACAAAGCCATCCAAAAGGGGGAGATTAAACACAGAAAGCAACAAAGAGCTATAGCCTACCTGGCGCGCTCCTTCACCCCCGCTTTGTGTTACCCCAGGGTCGAGGTCTGCCTCTCCACCTACCCTCGTCCTACGATTTTTTCCTGAGTTTCGTTGTACAAACAAGTTCAGGCTCTTCCGGTGCGGGTGACGACCGCGTCCGACGAAACTGCGCTATTGGAATCTCGAAAGCGTTTCAGTGGGCCCTTTTGCCACCCAAGGCGTGTGGCAGTGCACACAACTCATGCCATCCAGCTGATGCTCAAAAACGGTTGGCGGGGTTGGGAATTTTTCGGCAGAGGTTAGTTACTGTGCGTAGGTTTCCCGCCTAGCCTACATAGCCCAGCTCTTTTCGACACTTTTGGATGCACTTGAGCACAGCATGTCCATTTCCGCCATTCCCCTAGCGATTCTACGGCGAAGGGAAGACGCCGCACCAAGTGGCGTTAACGGGTCGTGCTCCTCCTCTAGACCTCGATTGATTTTTCGCATTACACCCGTCACGCCGACGTCGGTCGTTGACTGCACGACAACGAAGGCCGCAGGGTCATCTGTGGATGACAGCGGAGGAAGGAATCAAGAGCGGCAGCGGACACCTGTTGTATGAGATGACGACGTGCGCGAGACCATCGCATTCCAAGTGGAAATGGTGAAGCAAAAGAAACACAGAGCCTTTCGGACAGGGCACACCGACAACGCTGGAGATGCGAAATAAGTGCTGTTTGTCACTGTACCATAAACGATAAGGAGACGTTCTTCAGAGCTGGAAAGAACCGACCAACGTCAGGAAACCCTCCACTTCCTAAATAACCGTGGACGGCAAAGTTTGCTGGGCACCTCACAGCGCCAAGGAATGGTCGTACACAACCAAAGAACGAGAAAACAACAGTAGAACTACCAACAGACCACTTATGCAACGATAGTCAATGCCAGTATCCATGGCGTCGTACCAGCGTGCACAAGGCCGCCAGGGTCCTTTGACAAGCCAAAAGCCACCTTCCCGGGTCTATAAACCGAGCAGGAGCAGCGGCAACAGCGATACAACTGAAACATGTACGGTTCACGCCTCACCGTCGAACGCCGCCGTTACGTTCCAGGCTTCGAACTGCTCCGAGAACCAGACCGAGGTTTCCCCGAGAAGCGCGGTGGGGCCAGTGGCGTGGAAGGTGTCGAAGACGCCCCAGTGGTCGAGCGCGGTGCGGTACAACGTGTACTCCGACCACCTGTTGGCGTTGGTTCGATGGATAATCTGAATTTGGTCAGTACTGAGAAGCGAAACACCAAAACATTGGAAAGAATCCATCTGGGGGGAGTTTTCGTTTCAAAACGTCTGGATTGAGGGCATCGAGCTAGGTATACGTCAACGAAAGAGTCGTCACGGGGCCTATCGACTCCCCCAAGTTGTTCGAGCGGTCACGAGGGATTCTGTCACCTTTCCTACGATCTAATTCGAGCCGTGTTCATCTACAAAGCAACTTCCCATTCCTCACTATACAAGAGTCCGCAATCCCTTAACCATCCCCCACACCCTGAATCAAATATTTGTCGCTGGTCCTGTGCTGTATCTGGACGTACCACCCAATGGGAGGCTGTGGATATTCTGTTCTTGAAAAGCATGAACTTACGCGCCAACAATCCCCAACCATCTGCTCGAGTCAACGCAACGACTCCGAATCGACACGAGTGATTATCCTACAATCATTAGGGGTGCTACAGACATCCCTTGGGTTAAGAGACACGGAGATGTGAAGCTCGTCATCGATACTTTCTCAACCACCGGCGTCTACTCGCTCCCAATGCCAAACCCACGAACAATAACTGCAACACCGGCGTTTATTTGCGCGAGAAACGACCGAGACTTTTCAACTCCAGCTCTCACCACCTGCCGGGCTCAACCCACCACCCGTCTAGGACCGTTCGGAGGAAGCCTTCCTTCCCGTGCACCGCCCGCAATCGTTCCAACGCAAGGGCAGCCCCCCTGGTGCTCAGCACCGCCGGGGTCACCCCGAACCCCCCACCGATGGGATTCTCCTCGACGCCCAACGTCTTGGCTGCCTCTGACCACCACGCGGGGTGGACGTTCCTCCTTCGAAGGAGGGCACGCCAATTCCCATCGGTCAATAACCGCGCGAAGGGTCAAAATGGTCAGTTGACGGGGTTCGGGAAAGATGCCTTCGGAGATACTTTTGAAGGAGGAGGCACTGCGAGCAAGGACGTTATTGAAACGTTTCAATCCTGGTGCTGAACAGAGCACGCAACGTGCTGTTGCCATGTTTGGTTGTGGATAGACTACATTCGAACAAACTCAGCCACCAAGTAGGATCCTTATCCGGTGCCCAAACTAATGTAGCATACATGTGCGTTGCGTTGGGTACTACTGGAAGGTTGGACGATAGTTGATGATACTCCACTCCCCTGTGGATGCACACGTAACCATGAAAGATTGGCAGAAACCACAATGTTGCAGGGGTTTTTCGCAACCAAAGATTGCTCTTCTCTTTGTGTGGTGTCATCAAACGGCAACGCATGCAGGTTTTCACCCTCCCGGTCGACCCAGGGAACAACACCGCATACTTGCACATGTTTTCTTGATCATCAACATCTCGGCACAACGAGCCGTGGGACTTTGAATGTGACCCTGTGTTGTTCGCAGGAAAAACCCTGCTATTTTTAACCTCGGCGGTATTCTTACCGTGTTACGTTCGGAAGTTCACATGGAATCATGGGTCCACTCTATTCAAGAAACCGTTGAAGGAAGCTAGCAATCTGGAGAACACCAAGTAAGCCAACAAGCGAAAGATTGTCTTCTTGGGCAACGCCCGGTCCTTGCTTCGCGCACACGTACCCTTCCGGAACGTAGTTCCCCTTGCCTTGCGGTAGCAAGTCTTCCTCCGTGAGCTGGTCCTTGGAGCACAAGACGTCTGCGTCCAGCGTTAGGTAGAACGGTGTTTGCTGCGGTAAGAAAAAGTAAATGCAACACAACCGGAATGCGAGCAAATTAGTTACTGCATAACTTCACTCCGAAATGGCTTCACATGAGTGATTGCAAAACGAGGGGAGAATCGCAGAACTCTGGACGTCAAACAACCAGGCAACGTATTTCGGCGTTGTAGTGTTATTGTGATTTAGCATAGGTTCGCACATTTTCCATTGGGACGCAGAAAGTTCAGCGAACATTCCGTCGATACAACACGCAGCAGCAGAAGAAGCACCAGAGAACTTGGACCATGATGACACCGCACGGACGCTCCCGAGAAACGCTTTGTTTTTCATCCACGGTGGGAACCCTCGGGCAGCGCGGATAGTCACGACAAAGCGACAGGTTGCGCAGGGCATGCATCCAGCTGCTTGACGAGAAAAGAAACTCCGACCCCATTCTCCTCGTTCTTCATCCAATAATACTCGACTTCTTTCGTATGCATACGAACTAGACTACATATTTTCAAACACCGCAATGTTGAAATGATTGAATAAGATGCAGTCTCACGAACTTGAGTACAAGAAGTCGCCGTCTTAACGTCGTTGGGAGTTGAATTAACCCCACCACCATGGCGTCCTCGTTCATGTCGAAGATTGGAGCATGTGCTGCAGTACAGGTAGCGCCCGCACTTATGAACCTCTTATTCTGGCCGAGGCTCGTTTCTTCTCTTCTCTATTTCTAATTTATTTCTTAACTCCCAGGTTCTTAAGCGCGAGTGCTATCTGTACGTCACCACGCACGGAGCAGCCCGGCGCACGTGATTTCAGCGTGTCGTATGCGTACCAACGCAGGTACAGTAGATTATTCGAATCGCGCGTTGGCTAAAGATGAAGCGTTGTGTCACCACGAGCGAGGAGGCCAGGAGCTTGAGGGCCATCTGGACGGAGTACGTGTGCCACCCCGATTCGACCTTGTCCACCCCCGCATTTGAGAGCAGCTGCATTTCGTCCACCATGGTTAACTTCAGATTCCCGGAGTACTTGTCGCAAAAGGCAGACCCTTCAGTGCGCGCGAGGGAGAGCAAGGAGGTACCGTAGGGTGCGACGGAAGTATCATTTGTTGCACCGTCCGGCAGCCTATGGAACACGATAAAAACTTGAGACGAGGACCGCTTACGAGCGTCTGCAGCGATAAGTTCTTCTTTGGTTCCAAAGCAAGTAAGCACACGAAAGAGATGGACAATCGGTTGACTGCAGAACAAACTGCAAGTATGTAGTCTACAAGACAAATCTCCAAGAACGTGCAACCAATGTCGGATATTGATACGGTGCAAGTCGCAAGCAACCTGGCGAGGGATACTGCCCACCTCGGGTCTAACACGACCACCACCGTCGGAATAGCGGGGTCTACGAAGAGACCCGAGGCAACCCCGAAAGCGTCTCTAGGCCGCACAGTACTCATCCCCCCCCCTCCTGTCCTCGGGGGAGGGTAAAAGGGGCAGCCAGCGGCTGGAGCCAGCAGCGTCAAGCATCATCTTCGCTGGAACTTATGACAGTGAAAGTACTAGTGTCAACGAAGGACACGTACTGTAGGACGGTCCTGACCGCGCCCTGTGGACTCCTCACCCATTCTGCCGTTGCCGACCCTGTTGCAGATGGTTGCCTCGATTTGAGCAAGCTCAGCGCCAGGCACGACCACGAAAAAGTCTCGAAACAGGGCCATCGCACCACAGGCTTGTAGTGTAGTTATGAGTAGTGTCGCAAGGCGAGCATCCTTGAGGGTCAAAACAAGGACGGCCGAGACTCTGCTGTTCCGCGCCGTTTGCGACGTAAGCGGCGGCGTAGCTCCTGGATCCGATGGCGTTGTTGACGAAGGTATTGCTGGTGTTGTCGCAGCAGTGTTACCAGCGCCGTCCGATGCACGATTACGGACACCAACGGTAGCAGTCGCATCTGTGACGACGATGCCCGATGGGAGCACAGCAGTAGGGCCGGCCAAACGCTTGCTGCTGCTGTGGCTCTCAGAAGAGCCTTTGACAGACGAGAATGGTTCGTCTTTCACGGTCAGGACACCATGTTCATCAGCAGCAACCGGTGGCTGTGCCTGTCCGCTAGACACGTTGTCGCGCTCATTTCGGCAGCTGCTCACCGCGTCGACGACCGTGGTATGGGAGGCGAACGGGATGATCAGTACGAGAAGGACAACCACAAGAAGGTCCCGACAACTTGGATTGTGTAACTCTTCCCCTGCGTCCGTCCGCCCTCTCATCGCGTCATGCCTCGGGTCTCGCAATGTGTCCCCGACAGGCGTACATTTGTATCGTCGATACCGCCGCATGATCGGCAACAGTTTGTCCCGCTCTTATTGCCTGCTGCTGCTGCTGCCGCTGCTGCTTGTTGTGAATGTACTGTAGTCTGTTGGTTTCTTGGTCGCTCTTCAATGTACGGCTCTGGCATATATTCCTCTGGGGGCGGATTGCGAGTAGTAGTGCAGCCGCCAACAGCGCGTCTTGCGTAGGCTGCAAGGTGGCAGGAAGCTAGCGGCAACAGCGGCAAGGCACACACAGCTTTCGCGTGGAGCAGGTTTGGTTCGTTGGGGGAGCGTAGACGGGGTGTTCCAAAAGATACGGTGGAGGCATTTCAGACAAAAACGGAGTGTGGGGTTCCATTTGTATGAGGGTCCGCGGCAGCAAGGGGCGGGGACTCTCTCCTCTCTACCCTCTCTCTCTCTCTCTCTCTACGCTACCCAGATCAACACGATTTTTTCCAGTTCTCTCATGGTTTCGAAGTTGTCCTTTTTTCTGCGTATGCGGGGGGGTATGGGGTACGCTCAACGTCTACTAGTCACGCAACCAATAGACTAGACATTGACCACCATGCACTCGCTCGCACCTGGTAAACACAACGAAGCGATTGACTGAAACCGGGGAGCAACGACACTCACCCTCGATCCTTCTTCCCGCTTTCTGAGTGGTCAACGGCTTTTACTTCTGCCGCACATCACAAAACGACAGCAGTGTGACAAAAGATTGTAATCAATCTTTCGCATGTGGGAAAGGCGTACAGTACCCAACCGCGGAGCCTCCCAAATAAATGCCCCGCTCCCTGCTCCATCGGATCAAGTAATCTACTGGCAACCCGTGTGCGAGTGTATAAAGCCGCATGCAGGGTACACCACATACGGGTTGGTAGCAGGTACACTGCTAGACTATACAGCACCCGCGAGGGTATGCCTACTAGCTTCCTACAGTAGGTCTGACGCGTAAATCAACACCCACACGACGAGTACACACGGTGTGTGCGACATTGTAGCAAAGATGGGCAAAGATCGTGCCCTCTATTGTATGTATCGACTTCGAGCACCACAACCGCCACAACCACCGGAACCACACGAAAAAAACTTGAAATTTCGGCGGAACGTGCAGATCGTTCCGGCGTACGCATTTATTGCGTTCCCCACAGTCTCGCCGAAGGCTGCGACAGGTACACACGCCATCACATCCCCTCATCCACCACAACGTTTCTATGTACATCGCTATTGTACATCACCATGGGTGATACCATGGTCTCCGCCATCGATGGACGACACCCCATGACCGACCAACGCCACGTCGTAAGCAGGCGAGTAACACGCGGTGTGCGATAATGTATGCGTATGTACACTAGCAAAGATCGCACAGCATCCAGCAGGAAATACAACTAACTGTTATCTCCTCTCTCCGATCTCCGACCCATGCACACGTGGCGGAGGTTAGGCCAATCATCCATTTTTGTAAGAGATCGGAACGGTTTTTAATGTGAAGACAACAACAACAACAACAACAACAACAACAACAACAACAATAAAGGCCGATACGTGTCTTACCAGGGATATCTTGCCCGATTTGCATATATGTCCAGAAAGTGTGCGGATTCCCCACACTGTTCTTGGGTAAAGCTCAACGGGTATTCTATCTCGGTATCATCCGTATCGACCGTTGCAGGGTGCACACCATCATATTTACCGCCCTCCCTACCAAAAATGTCTTCATGTTGGTCCACTCTAGTTACCATATTGTCAGTCAAAATAAATGTCGTCCATCCCATGTACCTCTTTGTATCAAACTCAAACGGGTAAATATATATTTAGTGGTGTAGTTCCTGCAGCCTTGGCTGCTAGTTCCACCCACCATTCATTTCAAAACTGGAATTCATGCATGAATTAATAATGCAAATATTTTTGCTTCTCTGGAGGCCCGAGCCGTTCCCATAAAGATCCCGGAGGCTTGTTGGTACATACAATGTCATGCCGTTCCCATATTATTGTACAAATCCTTCATCCAAAATATAATCGACCCACTCAATAATCCGTTCCAACACATGATAGTTTTAAACCACCCACATTGTAATTTGTATTGCGCGGGTTTTCCTTGGACCAATGCACGTCTCTAGCAAACGGTGTCTTGTTATTGGCAGCAATTCCCCCATCTCATGAACATGGACTTGAGTCCGAATTTCTGTCCCCTTCCAGGCATGTTAATTTTTCCCGCTGGCACTGACATGCTTTTTTTATTGGTCACCGGTTAGCGCGGTTGATGCTAATAACAAAGACAGACGCACCTTGGACTTGCCAACACCTGGCGTGGATGACTACAGGGCGACAACTCCACGGCTCGCCACCACACCAGCATTGGCAAAGTGATCAATCAATGATCAGTCAGTACGCCTGCCTCTAAAGGCGCAGTGGAAAATGAGACCCTGTTGGCTTGCACTTACTACTAGCTTTTGTGTAATTTACCCCCGGCCATCGGTTCAAGCGACCATGGGTTGTAGGGCGAAGCGAAGAAGCTTGATAGTTTTTTCATTCCTCGTTTCCTCGCCACGCGACACCAAAGGCGGCAATAGCCAGCCTCCGGTGGCAGGTCATAGCCACCACTCTCGAGAACTTCCGCTCACCCAAGCTCACCCACAGTTGGCGTTCGACGAAGAGTGTTCGTAAAAAATACTTCTGAGCGAAGGCAAGAAGAAGGTGCAGAACTCTGCCACGACACCACACCGCCCGCTTCTTCTGCTACGCCCTACACGGGACGCCAGAAGAAGCAGGCCCGTGAGAACTCGCCAAAAAAGGTGAACGCCGGTTGTGCGACCCACGGTGTCCTTGGGGCCGCGTTCTCGGAATGCGGAACGGCGAGAAGGTGCTGGAGATGGTTAAGGCTAGGAACCAACGCCCGACCAAATCAGAGGGCGTGAAAATGCCTAGATAGGAAGAGACACTAAAAACATGCCGCGTATCGCCCAGCTGGTGCTGCTCTCGTTTTCTCTCGTGACGCAATCTTCTCCGTCTCTGGTTGTGAGATGATCGAATATCGTGTATTTTCCGATATTGACCCTATAGTCTATATCGTATTGCGCTTAGCTCAAACCATGGTGCATGTTATATCCCCATCCAGCTCGTGCCTCGTCTGGTCTGCGTAAGCATTTCCCAACCCCCCCCCCGCTACTACTTCTACATAGGGCAGCGACACGCATTCGGTCCTTCCTGGCGTTTGTGGGCCTACTCACCCTGGTAATCGCGCTGCACGAGGCTGGACACCTGGTTGCCGCCCTATCGCAGGGCATCAAGGTGAGGCGGGTCGGGATCAACCTGCAGTCGGGTGTTGAAACAACGGCCACACACGGCTACAAGAGTTCCGGACGCGGGGCCCCCCGTCCCGCCGCCCCCCTCTTTCGTTTGCTCCGCCGCTCTCCATGTTGGGTGGACACGAAAGTTAATGAGAGATGTCAAACGCATCCAAGCTCTTTGGCCTAAAAGCACACTAATATAACGCAAAAATGAGTGTGACGCCCTCTTCACAAAAACACTGGCGATTGAACAAACAGGGAACAGGAAGAATAAAGGTGTATGATAGTTCGTACGTATTCGCCTGGGCAAGAATCATTTAGTTACAGAACAGCAGTCCAGATGCAGGTGCGAAGACTCCGTTGGCAGCGTTTTTGGCGGTGCGGGTGGCTCACCGTGCACGGCGCTCCTTGAGCCCGCGACGGCGGGGTCCAGCGGACAGAGGGTGTCCCGCGGGTTCCGTCCGCGAAAAGGGAGGCCCAACGGGGTCCGGCGGGGAGCTGGTCGGGCCCGTGAATTTTTCGTCTCGATAATAGAGTAGGGTTAACTCCCCCGCTGCGCTGTGAGGCGTCGAGCTGGAGCTTGAGTGAATAACACATACATACCTCTACGTAGCCACTGCTTTGCTGTGTTTTTTTGCTGCACTGAACAGGGGCGGGTGCGCCACTGCTGGCTAGGGCGTCGTCCTTTCGATTCACGTCCTCAGCGCCGGGAGTTTCGTCTTCCGGGGCTGTTGTTGCATGGTATCGGCATCAATACAAGGAGCACAGCACGTGGACGCAAAAAAACGACGAAGAATTTGCTTGGGCACCGCCGGTGTCTCGGCAAAGCCTCGCGAAGGAACCGGCGGCTGCTGCTAGCACCATATGACGCAACCTCACTGCTGCCGCTGCCAGCAAGACGACGACACAACCTCGCTATGCCACCGTGATTGATTGTAATGACACATCAATCTCGCTGCGGCTCAAGGTAGAGAATGGGCGCGTGTTCCCTCGTTTTTTCGTTCTTGCCATCTCCTCGTCAAGGTGGAAGCGTGGTCCGTCGGGCTAGGGCCGAAGCTGTTGTCGTATCGCGCTGCGCCCGGTAAGGACGGCTTCTTGAAGGGCAAGCTTTCGGGTCCGTTCTCTTCCCCCGAAAACGCCGAAGAAAAAAAAGTCTCCAACAGACAAAAAAAAAAAAGAATCAGGAGAAGAAAAAGCCCGAAAGGAGTGGAGGTCAGGTGGTGGCGTGGAGGTGGGGGCTGGTGATGGTGTTTGCTGGTGTTGTTGATGTTGGTGGGGATTGATTGTGGTGGATGATAGTTGGGTTGCTCTCCTGTCATTGATGTTGTTCTTTGTCGTTGTTGTTGGGTTTGTTGTCATGGGTTCTGTTGAGTGCCTGGTGGCGGTCACGCGAACGTGGTACTGCTGTATTTCCGAAGTGGCCGGGAAGCGCCCTTTCGGGAGTGAGGACGGAGCCACCACACATATTATCGTTATCCTGCTACTGTAATATTTTGTTGCGCAAACGCCATGTCTTTGTGCCACTTGGATTGTCGACATAGGCCGAGTACGGCGGGTTTCCTGAGCACGATAACCCATGCTTGCTTTGACGGCCTTTTTACTTCCTATTCATCCCACGTGCGCTGCTGCTGTCGACAACAGCCCGCCATGTCCTGGTGTTGCTTTGACGTTGCTCACTCGAACTGTTTCTTATTTTCGTTGCTCTCAGCTTATTTTGTGCTTTGCGCTGCCGACAGTACGTACTCAGGGCCATCCCGATAGGCGGCTACGTTAGCTTCCCCAACGACTACAGGGTGGATAAGAATGGGGTGGCTACAGAGTTCGATGATCCCGACCTGCTGTTCAACCGGTGAGGGCGGACGGTTGACCAGCGGGGCGGGGGAGACACCGCGATAGACCCGGAGAGGGGGTTGAGTAGACAGAGAGGGCGGAGAGACAGACAGACAGACAGACAGACAGACATACCCAGGGAGGGGAGGGAGAGACAGACAGAGAGGGAAGCAGCACACGAAGGCTTTCAAGAATATCGAGGAGTAAAGACAATGCTAGTGTGGCTCCTGTGGACGACGATTTTGTGGGGAAGGACGCGGTTGTAACGTACGTGGTAATTCAGTCGCAATCAAGAAACGTGCCCCCGGTTGCTGCACCTCATGGTTAACTATGAGCTTTTGGTCGAACTCCGCCGTAAGCCACTGCTTTTCGAGTGCACGAAACAAGTGGACCGCGCCGCGCACACATCGGCCTCCGGAGCATACGCCCGCCACCCTCATGCTGCCACACCCCCCGAAGTCCAAAGGACAGCATGTTCCGCGGTTCAGCGGTTGGTTTGATTTCGCCGCTTTCACGGCCCCCTTTGAAACACGTCTCGTTTTTCTCAGGGGTCCCTTTTCGCGAGCAATTGTTTTCGCGGCGGGGGTCGTGGTTAACTTGGCGGTGGCGTGGGCGTGTGCCTTCTGGGGCGTGACGACCGGCCGGATTGTTCAAGCCCACTACCAGCCAGGCGTGCTCGTCGCGCAGGTGGGCTTGGGTGCAAGCTTCCGAACACGGGGAGAACAACGATTATTTCTTGGGAACCGCACTACTTCTAACCAAAAAAAGTGGACAAAACAATCCGCACCGTTGTGTTGGTTAAGAAGCATGGTCATCGTGTTTTCTTTACAGTGTTATTCGACCCCCTGCTATGTGTCCTGTCCCACCCCCCACCAGAATTGACATCAGCCCTCACCCTTGTTGATTTTGTTTGGAAATTGTTGTTCCATCCCATCCTCCGCAACGTCGACCCGTCACCTCTCTCTCTGGTTTCTTGCTCTTGGCATGTACCGCATTGATTGTTGCAGGTGACGGATCCAAAGGGCGGGGCAGCGGTGGCGGGCATCCAACCAAAGGACATTCTCCTGGCTATCAACGGGAACAGGCTACCGGACAGCAGCACCACGTGAGTTTCGTCTTGCTGTCGCTGACGTCACAGTCGTCGTCGCCGTCGTCGTTGTTGTTTTTGTTGTTGTTGCTGTTGCTGTTTTGTTCTCGAACGTACTGTGCGTCCGGACAAAAGTTGCTTGGCCCCGAGCAGCTCGCGGTGTTGTATCGGTCATCGGTGACCCCTAGTAACTAGAGGACCTACCCATGTATTACAGTAACCGGTCGACCAATGAGAGTATTCTGGTCGTTACGGAACACAATTAGACAAGACATTTAGTCCGCGGGGTCCTTCGACAAAAGGGCGCGCGAGCCGCCGACGGCTACTCGGTACCAGAGCACGGAGTTTGCCGTCCATCGGCGAGGATGAAAAGAGAAGGCCTTTTGATAATTTTCGTCAGTTCCGGCTAGAAATATATCACATATATTCGTGCGTTTCGCTAGTGTTGATTGGGGGGGGGGCGCGTAGTGGACATTATCAAGTCGATCGCCACTTTGCATGACCTGTGAATTGCCTGTCCTGGTGCTTGCCGGGTGGGGGCAGGGTAAGGATTATGTCTGTCTTCAGATTGTTGGGACGCTTCCGCGGTCGAAATCGTCACCATCTCTCTCTCTCTCTCTTTCTCTCTCTCTCTCTCTCTCTCTCTCTCTCTCTCTCTCTCTCTCTCTCTCTCTCTCTCTCTCTTTCTGTCTATTTCTCTCTCTCTCTTTCTCGCCCTCTTTTCTGTTTACGTTGTTGTGGCGCGGGGGGGTCTCGACCACTCCCAGGAGCGTCGAGAGAGCCGTGAGGCTGATCCAGGCGTCCGAGGGAAAGCCTGTGGCGATTGAGGCCGCCCACCAAGGCTCTCGACCGACGACGCAGATGGTTCAGGTGAGGCGCGAGATTTGCCGCACGTGACAAGGTGTACGGTGTGCACGCCACGTCCGACGATTGCGAGATTCACGGTGCCAGACGTAGATGGTTTCGCAGCATGCCCGCCGAGGGCTTTCCGCACACTTTTCACGACGTTGTTATTTGTGGGACTGGCAGGTTGTGTGTAGGAAACCGTCAGCCCCCGTCGCAGCAAGGGCAAAAGCACGTCGAGGTCCGGATTTGCCAAGGTCGCGATGTGTGCGGCGCCGTGTCTTTCGCACCTTGGTTACTGACGTTTCGACCTGTTTCCATGCCTCCGAAGTTCGATACGAGGCCTTCTTGACAGACACCTCACAGACGATCGGGCACCAGCGCGGAACCCCCTTCGCCCTCTTCTTCTTTTGCTCCCGGGCACCATTGTGCCGGGTCTCCGGTACAATTCTCCAGGACATCTGGGGGGGTATTGATACTTTTCCACTCGAACGGTCTCATCGGCACCAGAACAGTCTCCACAATTTTTCTTGGTGTTCCCCCACCCCCACCCCGGCCAGACCGCTATCGGGATGTCGGGAAAGTACGTGGTGGGCGTCCTCCTCGCCGCCAACCTGGAGTCCGTGGACAGAAGGACGGCGGACACCCTCGTGGAGGCTGCTGGTGTGGCCTTCAAGAGGATGGCCGCGTTGTCGTCAAGGACTTTCGATCCGTATATTAGGCTCGTTCGAGGCGGCAGGCGGAAGACTTGTGAGTTCGTCGTTGCGGTCGTCGTTGCTGTGGTCGCTGGCGTTATCGCCCTCTGTCACCATGCCGTCTCCATGAACGAGTCCGGTGTCAATCTCTCAAATCTGTGCTGTACGCTCCCTTCTTTCTTCTCACACTTGTCTCCTGTTCTTGTTATTGTGTTGTTATTGCTGTCGTTGTAGCTGTTGTTGCGCGGTTGTCGAAGCTTCACCCCCGAAGGCTGTTTTTGCTCTCAGAGACGATAGTTCCAAATGTCACGCTCCGAGCACCACGCCGTTGTAAAATTCTGGGTACAAACGAACTCCACGTTAATCACTACGCTGAGTTTCTCTCGAGGTGCGCTGTCCGTCTTTTCTTTCTTTGTTTGGCGGTTTTCTGCAGCTGCTCCGGCCCTGTCGAGATCGTCGCGGTGCGGGAGGACGTAGCCCAGTCGATCGGGCCATCGGCCCTTCTGTCGTTTGTGGCGATCTCCGTCAACGCTGCGGTGATCAACTCTCTCCCCGTCCCGGGGCTGGATGGGGGACACATGGCGTTCATCCTGGCAAAGAGATCCTCAGCGGCAAGAAACTCGACCGGTAAAGTTCGAGCAGTGCTCACGGGAGGCTTCGGGTACATTTGTAGCAGCAGTACGATAGTCTGAGTAGTTGGTGTTGTGGTAGTGGTTGTCGCGTTGTTGTCGTCGTTCTTGGTTGTTGCCGGATTTGACACCCCCGTTGAACCCATGACAATATTCGTTCACTGTACCCGCACGCCAGTTCCTGGCATGCGTACGATTGTTTTTTTGCCCTGCTCTGCCTGCGATTATTCATTCTAGCTACGCCCCCGGCGTCTAAAATTAAAGTTGAGCAAGTCCTACTGTAGACAAAACTGGACCAGCCAGCGAAATATTTGTTGCCCTTCATGTCGACGCACACATGTCAGCTAGCGACACAACACCGGTGGGGATCTTCAGCCATTCAGGTGTGCCTTGTTGTGTGCTTCGGCGGGACCCAAAATGCCCCTCAACGTGTGCGTGTCTGATGGTATGTACTTCGAAGTTGCGATAACTCACGCGCACAGAACTCAAGATACAAGCGTAGAATACGGAATGTCTTGACACAAGCTTGTTTAGTACATGTTCTGCCCGTTTGATCAGTGTGGCTGTTGTAGGCCTAACCCAACGTCTGTACCGACCCTATCATGCCGTCGCGCACTGCCATCTCTACCCCCACCCCCTGACGCTAAAACACCTCTCCGACAATAGAGGCGTCTACGACGTGATCAACGGGGTTGGGCTTCTGATTGTCTTCGGCATCGACCTCGCCGCCTTCGCCCGCGATGTGGGCATCGCCCCTCTCTTCCAACGGAGCTTGAGCGGGGCGTTACGATGTGTTCGTGACGGGGTTGGGCTACTTATCGTCTTCGGCATCAGCCTCGTCACCTTCGCCCGCGACCTGGGCATCGCCGCTCTCTTCGAACGGATCTTGAGCGGGGCGCTACGACGTGTTCGTGAGGTGGATTATGTCATCCTTGCGAAGGCTATTGCTGTAACAATCATGTGTCGTGTGCTTGAGGAATGAAATATGAATGTCGCAGTTCCAGGACGCAGATCTTCGGGGTACATTCCGTTATAGACTATCTTTGGCAAGTTGTGTGGTGTTCCGAGTTCTGGATGCGTCTTTACGGCTGTGGATTTCTTGCAACTGCTGTTGCTTGCGTGCTTGGGTGCTCGACGCACCTGGTGCGCACTCTCTTCTGCGTCCGTGTCTTCAAGAGGCAACCTACATAATAAACATCAACATCTCTCCATGTCTGTCAACCGGGTCAGCCGTGCTCATCAAGCAGCACTAGGCTTGGGGGTCTATCAACACGATGAGACTCGGGAGCGCTGAAGTGAGGGAGCTGTATGAATGAATCGTGTTTGGGAAGACACGACGATTGAAGATCGTCGTGACGCCGCGAGATAGTGTGGTGTTGCTGTCGAGTGCCGAGTACGGATATTGGAAGATTTTGGGCGGAGACGGGAGCGTTTTTTTTTTCGTAATGACAACAACAACAACAACAACAACGCCCCGGAGTGTCAAGAGGAGCAGCACGGGCACCATGGAATACGCAATTGGGGATAATGGGAGACGCTCTGAAGTTGTTTACCGCTTCCATGGAAGCACCCGATATCAACAGCGCGTTGCTTCCATGGAAGTTGAATTTCGGACTTCCAAGGAAGCGCGACGAGCTTCCATGAAAGTACTATTTTCATGGAAGCTCGTCGCTTGACAGAGTCGCTGCTACTTCCATGGGAGCACGAAAACTCTCCCATCAAAGCAACTTCCATGGGAGTTTGTGACAGAGGTCGAAACCGACTTCCGTGGACGCACCGAAAATTCCATGAAAGCAACTTCCACCGAAGCGCCTGGACAAGTGGTCATTCCAGCTTCCCTACCCTAACCCTGACCCTAACCCTAACCCCAAAGCAACACCACACACACGGAAGCGCCTGGACATACAGTCTAGTCATTCCAGCTTCGCTACCCTAACCATTACCCTATAACCCTAACCCCGATAAGACCGTGGCGGAAGTTAACCCGAGGTTGAATACTTCCATGCATGGAAGCTGCCCTAAACCTGTTTTGAATAGCTTCCATGGAAGCCTAAGGTTCGACTTCCATGGGGTTTTCATTGGACTTCCGTGGAAGTTAACTTCCGTGGAAGTGGTACATATCTTTCGTTCCATGGAAGTGCATATCGGTTCCACGGAAGTGTCGTATCGCGCTAGTGCGAAACGTGTAGCTTCCATGGAATTGTTATCAGCTTCCATGGAAGTAGATCCAACTTCCGTGGAAGCTGATACTTTTTCCATGGAAGCGGTACACATTTATTTGTCAAATAGTGTAGGAGATCCGGGCGACAAGCCGCAGAGTATGTGGTCCTGCTCTCTCTCGCTGCAGCCAGCGCGGTTTTCGCCTTCTTGTTCGCATAAGTTACATGATGAAGATTTCGTGCTGTCTCGGTCAGGGGGGAAGTACACTACACGTGGCGACAAGCTCCGCGATGGGACCACTCTGCACGTGCAGGTCTTCGAGCGTGGCAGAAACCAACTCTAGTCGGCGGCTGCATCTGCACCACCATGAACCGTCACTTACCCAAGAGGAAATTCACTCCCGACACCACAGGGTACATCAACTGCTGCAGTGTTCACGAGACCCCTGGCAGAGGAGACACAGCACCAAGACGAGGACAAAAGATGAACATCACATATATTATTGTGCCTGGCCTGAGTGTAGCACGCAGCGTACGCAGCCAGAGGAAAACTCTGGAAAGTCAACAAAATCTACAGAGAGTACGGTTCGTGACACATTACACGCCAAGAGAGTGAGTGCTCCACCGCTTCCAAAAGCTTGCATGGCCTGCTGTTGCACGTGAAGCTGCGAGCAACACCCGGTTTATCGGTGCCCCACGTAAGGGAAGCGTGGCCTAACGCATGCACGTCACAAGTAGGCGTGCCCGACCACTGGCACGAGGAGGGGGCACTCGATCAACATCACAATCAATCAAACCAGAACTATTCACTCATCTGTTGAGTCTACTATTGGAACAACACCACGTGTATGAAAGCGCACAATGGACGACTCCTTTAGTTACGTTTGCACCCCCGCCATACGATTTTACTAGAGCAGCATTGGCGATTTCTCCGAGCAACATCAGCAGCGAGTGGCCATGCTATGCCTTGCTGAAGCCATCGACACTTCCCACGAGACTAACCCCGTCGTGCGAAGAACTCACCCCAACTTCCAGGCGTGAATGAGGAGACGGTGGCCAACCGAGTGTTCCACCTCGAGGGTTACGCTTAGAGTACTTCAGACCAGACACAGCCTTGCCTCAAAATCGCCGCGACCAAGATCAACCATTCCTTGACGTTTAAAAGGACGCCCATTTAAAACAAACACAACGCCAGGCATGCATGGCATGTCAACTTTGGAAAAAAAATGCGTACCCTTGATTCCGCTACTCTCGCGAGAGACCAACCAACGCTATCGCACAGGAAGCTGCGACTAGACAAGCACCACTTCTCACCAATGCAGCGCGCCGACCTGGATGCATGTTCCGCCGTGCGCGGCGCAGTACATGTCAAAAGCCGAAGATGCTCTCTCGCGCTAAGGCCACCCCAACAAAAGAACCCTTAACGCATCCCCTGCTCCTGAAACCTGGGGGAATGCACGCGTCTCCTTTTCCTCCTCGAGGATCCAGAAATCCACTCACACGCCACCACAACGGCCAATCACGACCCGACGAACAGTCTTACGATAGCATCTAGGATAAGACAAAACACTAAGCCACAGCTGTATCACTCCCGACCACCCACTGCGCCCCTTCTAGTAGCCGTTATGCCGGCAATAGTGATTCCCCCCACCCAAACCGGTGAGCGATTCCCTGAGGCTTCCTGTCACCACGTGAGCAGCCAGCCAGGCCCCAAGACCTACACAACCAAAAAAACAGGCCCCTACGCCCGCCTATCCTACCGATACAGACAACCGACCCAGACTTTCCGCCGATGCACGCATAACAGCAAGCCGACGCGCATCGCGCCAGCCTTGAACAGCGCTTCCCCCCCCCCCCCAAGCCTCAACACCGGCTCAACGGACCGGGTCACCGTGCACGCGGAAGCCGTAGAGGCAGGTCCACGCCCCGCCGTGGTTGCTCTGCACCTCGAGCGTAACCCACCCAACGGGGGGTACCACCGCCTGCGCCTCCTCCCCCCTCCCTTCCCCCACCGCGAACGTCTGCACCCCCGGAGCCCCTTCCCCGACCTGGTACTCGGCGCCGGCCAGGAGCACGTGCGGCGACAGCAGCGCCTCGCCCCCTCCGTCGCCCCCGCCGCCGACGAGAGACGCCGTGGTCGTCGCCGTGCCGGCGGGGTCAGCGTCCCAGCCCAGGATCCTGAAGGCGCGGGGGGCGCTCTGCGCCGCCGTCGGAGCGGACGCAGCGCGCGCGTGCTCGATGGACACGTGGGTCACCCTGACGAACCCGGCCGCTGTCGTCGTCGCCGCACCGGGGTTTCCATCTCCGCCGCTGCTGCGCGGCGGCGGCGGCGGCGGGCGGGCGAGCTCGACGGTCAGCCTCCCCTCCCCGCCCTTGAACGCGAAGCAGGAGCCGAGGGAGTTGGAGGCCGACAGCGCGGCGTCGCCGTCCTCGGCGTATACCCGGCCGGGCACCCTGAGCATGTGCAGCAGGTAGTCGTGCCACTCCAGCTCCGTGCTCGCCAGGGTCTTGGACGTGAGCCACCCCTTCTTCTCGACCATGCCGTCGCCCTGCTGTGCCTCACCGTCATAGGCAGGCGCCACGGGGAAAGGGCCGTAAACGACTTTGGCTCCGGGGGTAAGGGAAGCGTAGTCCGGCATTCCCGTGCCTCCCGACGAGAACATCTGACGGTGTTCATCGGAAAGTCGGTGCGGTCATGGGGCAAGGAGGAAGACGATTAACGGGGGGGGAGGGGGGGGGTGTACTCATGTCTTCGCGACTAGATCATTTGACCACGCGTCCCAGAGAGGACGGAGGACAGAGGGGGGGGCGAAGAGGTGCCACCCAACATACCGGCCGGCACAAGTGATAGTTTCGCGCGCACAGCATCGGTTGGGCTGGTATCGATGCGACAAGTCTATGGCCAACGCAACCCGTCAGCAAAGGAGAAAACGACAGTGGCTTCAGAGACAGTCCCAACATGACCATGGGGCTGATATGTGGAACAAAACACCAGTGCTTGCACAGAACCAAAGCTGGGTTTCGTGGAAACGAAGCAGCGGAGCGCGATGTACAAACACCATTGTCTGCACGAACCAAGCCGCATACCTGGTACACATGTCTCATGGAATGGGGACCGCGGGATCGCGATGCACAAAAAACGCCGGTGTGTGCATGGCAACCAAGCTACGATACACAAGGCTCGCGGAAACGGGGTGAGAGAAACAGGCGTACCTCTACTTCCCGAGCAACGAGCTCCTCGGCTTCCTCGACAGTCGCCAATACCCCTGCCTCCTTAGACACAGCGTCCCGTCCGCCGTGCTCGCCCGTGGCCTCCGCCTCTCCCCACTTAAGCGCAACCTGTCCCAGCCCATACAGATAGTGCGGAGAAAGCAACGTGCGGCGTCAAAACAGCAGCAGCAGGCAGCAGCAGCAGCAGCAGACAGCAGCAGCAGCAGCAGCAGCAGCGGAAACCAGGAGCAGAGCTAGCTCTCAACACTACACGTCAGGCGGCGGTCAAAACGCCGAAAGAAGCAGCCACAGCAGCGACAGTAGCAGCAGCAGCAGCAGCAGCAGCAACCACAGGAACGGCAGCAACGGCAGCAACGGCAGCGACAGCAAGGGAAGGACCAACACTCCTCGTACACCAACCCTGTGCAGCACTTCCCCTACCTCTTGGGCAGCGATGGCCTCAACCCTCGTCTGCAGGTTTCTATCCCCGTCCGCAGCGGCGGCAGCATCGGCAGCTGTAGAGGCAGATAGCCCGGCGTCCTCTACCAGGCGGACGTAAGCGCCGCCCTCCTGCGCCCAGCGGGAAGAAAAAAAAACATCAACAGCGCGGCGGGATTTCATGTCAAATTGTGGCGACCACGGCATGGAACACCGAAGCAGGTCGAGAACCACCGCGAAAGATTGGAACATCTTTTCCTCATATGCTCTCGCCCGGGGTTGCGTCACTTGCCCTCCTATCACAAGAACAACACTCACTGCTTCACCGCGGAACGAACACGTGGGATGGCACGGTACATAGCGTCTCCCCACCCCCCCCCGTGCCATGCATGACAATCTTATCGCCAACCCAAAGCTGTCTCACAGCACAACAACCTCACTCCACTCCACTCTTGTCGTGCCGCCGGCCCTCTGCAAGCTTGGACCTGCGCTGCGGACCTCTGTGTCAGCGTTGCAGGGTTGCCATGTGCTCGCCCTTGTAAGAACGGCATGTCCATGATGGAACGAACACGGTATCGACCACCACCACTGTCACACTCCCAACCCACCCCAAACCGCCGCCAATACTCCAACCTCCCACTGCTGCTCATAAACACCGACAACACCCACACACGCGCACAGCACAGTCTTTTCATTGGTCAGACCGTAAGCGTGGTCGATGCCACTTCAAACACACACATACGCGCATGCTTCGCATCCCGCTACAAGACTGACCTTTTCTCATTTTGTCAGCCTGTTAGCGCGGGCAATACTAACAAAAAATATTTAAAATAAACGTACGCACCATAACGCCGGGCTTCGCGGCTGCCACGTCCATTATCGAGTTGACAGTCCCGAGGATGCCCTCCAGGTCGAGGAAAGCCTCTTCCAGGGGCCCTTCAAAGCCCGCCTTCCACGTCTCGTCGGCGTCCAGCTCAGACTCCTCCGTCTCCTCCGTGGACACGTGCTGGTGGGACGACGGGGAGCGGGACACGAGTGCCTCGAGCTCTTGCGCCGCGCCGGTGGTCCATTGCTCGCCCTCTTCGACCGCGTTGCTGTTGTTGTAGTCCACATTGTTGTTGTTGTAGTCCACATTGTTGTTGTTGTTGTTGTTGTTGTCCACATTGTTGTTGTGTTGTCCACGTTGTTGTTGTTGCGCCCGCCGATGGACAAGGGGGTGCAATCATGAGACAACGCGGGAGTTGCACGCACGCACAGGGGTGGGGCGGGAGAGACGAGGGGCCGGAGCGATCACTCACACGACAGGGAGAAGAAAAGCGAAACGGGGCTGTGGCACGCATGTGCCGTAGACGAGAGCGCATCATGACACCAAAAATTCCAAGCACGAACCTCAACAAAAACCCTCCACGTAAAATACCGAGTCACAGGCATAGGGAGAAACAGCCTAGATTGGAGAAAAGAATATATTGGAAAACCAAGTGGAAAGCTGCACATCATCATGGCATCATGGCCCCGTACTCTGCCCTACGCAAGCGTCGCTACCGTAGACCCGTCGTCGGCACTGCCCTCCCTCCATGTGATTTCGACAAACAAGCATATGGCTCCACCACCGAACGATCCCAGTGATTTTGCCGAAAAAACAATCACGAACAACTACTGTGCCGAATAGACCAGAGCTGTAAAGAGGGGCTGGCCTTTCATACGCGGCACAACTAGAGACAGATACGCAGGCGTCGAGGGAAAACGTTGGGAGGGGGGAGGGGGGGGGGGCAGGGGGGGAAAAAAGTTTGCAATACTCCACCCGCCAACTCAGAGGT
>FN648534.1:111102-123456 GCA_000310025.1 Ectocarpus siliculosus
GGGGAGGCAGCGCACGCAGGCCCCCAGACCCCCCGAGCACGGCAGGGGCAAGGGCAAGCGGCGGCAGCTGGAGCGGGCGGGCAGGGCGGGGGAGGGGGTCAGGGGTCAGGCGGTGGAGGTGGTGGTCTGGATGCGGAGAACCCGTTCCTAGGGTAGGTGCCTTGGTATGTAGTGTGTTTGTTGGGGGTTGTGTCACCAGGTGTTGCACATCACTAGGACGGTGGTGGGGGTCGCGCTGTGGGAGATGTTTTTGCGAAGGTACTTGCCGCGGGTGATGCCGGATTCCATGTACGAAAGTAAGGTTGCTTTGTTCCGTTGTCTTGCTCTCTGTCTTGACGCGTAAACGCACCCGCACGAAAAACGATTCCATAACGGTTATTTGCGTGAGCCTTAACTCACATCTTCATTCCGGGAAAGACGGACACTCCCAGATAAACCGGCCGGGACAAAGTCGAATCTCTCACAAGTGCACCCCCCCCCCGAAGCGGCCTAAGCAGCCGAGAAGTGATACATACGTACAGGGGGAAACATTTTGGGCCACCTTCGGGAAAGTAGTAAGGAACGATTGGCCACCGGCGATCGGTCCTGTGGCAACAATTACTTCCGTCCTCTCGAGAACGCGTGATCAAACGTCGAGGCGCGCAAAACATGACCCCCCGCCCCTCCCCCTCCCACCGGTGCCACTCCAGGACTCTTCTCCAGGCATTGGGAGGGGCAGGCGCAGAACACGCCGAGATCTTCATCGGGCCCAACATGCAACGAATGTCGGGCGCAGCTCGTGGTGGTGGGGGGGGGGGCGACGCGCGCGGCGCGGGCGGGGGGGGAGGGGGAGGCGGAGCCCCCGATTTCGCCGGGGGCGGCATCGGGGCCATGCTGGGCGGGCCTGGAGGGCTGGGGTTCCTCCTGAGGGGCATCGGCATACCCGGCGCCATGGGCGGGATGGGGATGGGGTTGGGCATGGGGCCCGGGGGAAACGTTGGCGACTACGCTTTCGGGGACCTGTCTCAGCTGATCCAGCAGCTCATGGCGGCGGACACGAACAGGGTGAGCTATTTAGCCAACACGGGGGAGTAGTCATGTTTTGCATGCCTTAGCGGTTAGACGAAAGGGGTCAGGGGGGGACTAGTGTGGCGGGGAGTTGGTTTTAGAGGGGGTGGTCGGTGTCGTGGCAATAATGTAGAGGCAACGCGTGTGCCGAAGGGGCAAATATCCGGGCATGACGACCACGGCGGCAAAATCAAGCACACACAGCAATTATCGTCGTCGGAGCTCAGCTATGGTACTGCACAAGAGTTCCCCGCGTGGCACGGACGGTAGTACATACGTTCCGCGCTCATTTTTGCTAATGGTATCATACGCGTTCATGAATGCGCTTGGACTAATTGTCTGGAAACTTTCCCTCCGCGACTCCTTTCCCGCTGTGTCCCTCGCCCAATGCGTATTTCGCCGCGCCGCGCCGCCGTGGGCTGCTGTCTCGACGGGCCGCCCTGGACTGTCTCGACGGGCCAATCAAAACGCCACAACACCCTACAGCACGGCCCTCCTCCAGCGTCGAAGAAATTTGTCGAGAACCTCCCGACGATCATTGTTGCCAAGGTGGGCATTGGGGGGGGGGGTGCGAGCGTGTGTTGACGTTGTGTTTGTTGTCGACCGGGGTCTCCGACTTTGCCGAGCACAGTATCTACCCTTTCCGGCTTAGGCCGAGCGAGCCATCTAGTCCATCAAGCGAGCTATTGGTGTGTGTTGTCGGACCGCGCTTGCCTTTTTGTTGAGGAAGGAGATGCCGTTCGTTCGTTTCTGCACTGCTGTTGGTGTTTTTTTATTTGTTCGTAATTTAAGCGCTGTTTTGTCAGGGCACCCCACGCGCAAAGAGCGTGCAGTATATATACATTATATCCCGCAATCGCGTCACGTAGCCCCACTTTTTGGTTCTCTCACCCTCGCAGGCAGTTTCCGTCGTGTTCACCGGTTGGCGCGGAAAAAACAAACAAATAAATGCCCACCCACACATGTTGGTATGGTACAGTAGCACGCGATGTCATGTTAGAGCATGCGGCTGGAGGGATGGAGGGTGCCCCGTGGGACAGGGGTGCCCGGTGTGCGGGTTGGGCATCACCGAAGCGAGGTCGAGCGTCGTGTCTCCTTTCCCGCTTGCTGTTGCTCCGAGACACAAGACCCCGTCGGGTGGGTGTCTCGCGGCGCACTTGATGGCCGCTCTCTCGTGCTGGAACTCTCCGGCTCTCTTGGTCTCTTGGTTTCCCTGTCTCTCTGCGTATGTCTCTCCGTCTAGCTCTCTCTCTCTCTCTTGCTCTCTCTCTCTCTCCTCTCTCCTCTCTCCTCTCTCCTCCCTATACTACTAATTTCTCGAGCTTTGTTTCGCTTGCGGGCATGCATACGTTACAATACGAACGCCATCAAGCGGGCCATGCTTACACTACCACAACATACCCTATTTACGCCCCACACACCCCACACACCCCCACCCCACCCCACCCCGTTTTTCGCGATTATTTGTCAGGGCTCGGAGCTTGAGGGGCAGGAGTGCGCCGTTTGTAAGGACGAGTTCGCGGCGGGTGACAAGGCCCGGGAGCTGCCTTGCCAGCACTCCTTCCACGAGCAGTGGTGAGATACCGACCGACCGACCGACCGAACGCCGGCGTCCAGATGATTTTTTTCCGCTACATAAATACATCGCTTCAAGAGAAGGAAGAGGGGGGAGGGGGTGTGACGCGAGCCATGTACCCCGTTCATGGTGTGCTGTCGGGGTTCTTACGGGAAACCCCGCATACAACACTCCACGCGAGATCAACGCTTTGTTCTAATGGGGCGAGTGCATTGAGAAGGTGCGCCACGTCCAGGCTGTGTTGGGCTGAGGACTGCGGTGATGCTTGGACATGGTGACGCCTTGTCCCTGTCAACCCCCTGCTATATACCATGGTATATATATACTGTGCGTTCACGTCTCACGCCTACGCTTCCCCCGGTTGCTTTCGCTCTCTCCCCCGACGCCAACGACAATAAACCGCCCGCGGCGACGGTGGCCGCGCTCGTTCTGAATGGCAACAGCATCCTCCCGTGGGTGGCAGAGCGCAACACGTGCCCGACCTGCAGACACGAGCTCCCTACGGACGACAGCAGCAGCAGCAGCAGCAATAATAACAACAACGACAACGACAACGACAACAACGACAACGGTGACGGTGCCAACAACGGCGACAGCGGCGACAGCGGCGACGGTGCCAACGTAGGTGGTGGCGGCGGCAACTCGGACAGCAGGGCCAACTCCACCTCCTCTTCGTCTTCACCCTCCTCCTTCTCCTCCTCCTCCTCTACGTCTGGTTCGTCGGCTAGACGGACTGCCGCGAGCAGCGGCGGCGGCAGCGGCGGCGGCAGCGGCAGCAGTCGGACGGGCACCGAGAGATGATGACGGGTGCGGCCCATCGACACATCGACACATCGACACCCCTAACCGAAAACGACGGTGGCAAGTTTCTCGTGCGCCAGAAGTCGTCGAAGCGAGGCGCCGCCATCGCTGTACTCGGTTGTTGGTCGTCATCGCCTATTACAATGCCCGATTGTTGGTGGCCGAAAACGACAGCGGTGACCCCTCTTTTCTCGTACGCCAGAAGACAAAGCGAAGAGAAGCAGCGTCATGGCCGTTTGTTGGTGCCCTTCGAAGGGGCCTGCTTCTTGTCACCGATTAGAGCGCGGGGTCGACGGCGCAAGGTGCTGGCCCGCTGGGCATGGAACAGACTGGTTCCAGTTTACCCTTTGTGTGCCGGCGGGGGCGGGGGGGTACCTTGGCCGAACACTCACATTTCCTCCTAGGCAAAGTCTTGTATTCTTTGATAAGGTAGTTGGCTGGTGTAGTGGTGGCGGCGTGAGGGGGGGGTAACGGTATATATCGCACCCTTTCGTGTCTCAACCCCCCCCCCCCCCACTTTTTTCGGTGTGGATTTAGGACACGGTGATTCCGCCGAAAAAGAAGCAGAGGGCGAAAAAAGATTTTGGCGGTTCAGGTTTTGGTCCTTTCTCGTTGACACATGTTTTCGCGGCAAGATTCAGCGGCCCGTACGTACGCGTATCGCGCGGGGGGCAATGGCGAATAGACTGGTTGGGAAAAGGTGGCGGGGTACAGCAGTGTAGACCCCTTGCCCCGGTATTTCAGTCCCCGTGGATGCACTTTTTTTTTTCTTTTGTCGCGTGAACAAACATTTTTTTTGTTTTCAAAATAATTTGTTCCAAGGCTACAAGTAGATAGACGACCGTGAGATGTAGTTGTAGCCTCCATGACGACCCCCGGCGCGGCTCGTTCCAGCCCCCTTTTTTCTTTTGGTAGCGGCGAGGACGGGGACCGGGGGCGGTAGAGAAGGAGGTGCTTAACAATAGCCTGGGCCAGCCTTGGTTTTGAACGCTGGACGGGGTGGCGCGCGGGGGAGGGGGGGGGTGGGGGGGCACTGTAGCGAATGTCAAGGTCTTAAGTTTCGCTCTGGTGCTGGTGTTGTCGATTGGCTCAGAAAAGTCCACTGCTGTTGGGACTGGTAGGACGGCGTTTTTGCTCTCTGCTGCTGTAGTGTATGATACGGTTATTCTCCGAGTAGTGTTTCTTTCCGTGCAGAGAGAAAGTTGCATCGGATGGGCGGGTCGGTGAAGGTATTATATTTGTCTTCATTCTTGTTGTTGTTGTGATCGTAGTTGTGGTGGCTTTCGTGTTTTTCTGTAGGGGCGTCGTTGTCTGTCGCGCGCGGCTTCTCACACGCAAGGGAGCGTCTTTTGGTCCGCGGCGAGATGGGCGAAGGGGGAGGGTACGAAAGGCGGGTCAGCGGGACGGCGTGGGCTGGTATCTTCGCGCGCTGCTTTTTTGCTCTAGCTTCCCCCTCGGCGCGCGCCCGAAAAATCCGCGCCTCCGTCCCTCCCTTCCCTCTTGTCTTGCCATCTTTGGTTTGAGGGCGATATGGCACGGCGCTCGCTTGTTTCACGCGAGTCGGACTCATCGTCATGGACCCTCCCCACCATAGCGAGAAAAGAGGAGGTGCGCGATTTTGGTGCTCACAGAATGATGCTACCGCCAAAAAATGTCAAAATACTTGTTCTTTGTCGTGTTTAATGGTCACAACAGCTAATACCTGCTGTCACTACAGGGAGGTATTATATCAGGTCTAATCTCAAGCGGAAGAGGCGGCACAGGGGGTATATTTTTTGCCGTCTTGCGCCTGGACGGCCGGCTTGCGAGAAGCAGCAGCAGCAGCGTCCGCGCGGGCGGCGGAGATGGTTGCCACGTTGTGGTCTGCTTTTTATAGAGCTGTTCGTGGCCGGCTGTGTTTGTGCTGGGTCTCGCCTGTGGAGGAGGATGCGAGGGCGGCCACACCCACCCACCCTCTGCAGGAGGAACGCGCACGCGCTCGAGAGAGAGAAAAGGTGCCCGCAGTGTTCTGATTGGCCAATTTTTTGCGCGTTCACTGTATGGCGCAAACGGGCGGTAGCAGCAGCGAGCGGTGCTACCGTCGTTTGTGGACGATATCTGTCCTAGCCCCGCGCGAGCTTTTTTCTATATTTTCTATAGTAGTATCGAGTGATGCCCCCCCCCCCACTACCGTCGAGTAGGAAAAGAACCGCAAGCAAGTTGCCGAGACGTGCGCGAGTCCACGGTCTACATGTGCAAGCCCCACACCCCTCGTTACATGAAAGCAGAGCAACGAGGAGGGTGGAAATTACCCGTTATCTCTTTCACGGTGTGGCTGACACCTCGCCTGGAACTGGCTTCGTACTACAGTACCCATCCTTGTTCTTTTTCGAAGTCGCCGGCGGAAAGGGAAGAAGGATTGAGTTGAAGCCTGGGCTACCCCCGCGGCTGTGATTGATGTCGAACCCTTGCGAGCAACGGGGAGGTTTGTCACATCACAAAACGCGCTTCAGTCGGTTCTGGAAAGCCAGCCGCAACTGAGACAGACCCCGAACTGCACTTGGGGAATATTGTCGCAACATCCTGGTGTGTAGGAACAAGCAACCTGAAGGCGTTGTAGTTACAACCTGCTCCGACGACGCATACACCACCCACGACCCGTCATCGCTCCCGGAGCCGAGACGCTGACAAAAACGCCCGGCTCCGACATCGTCACAAAAGCAAAAACAACGAAACGAGCGTCCAGTCTACACGCACAACAGTAACAACAGAGGCGTTTTTTCGTGACAGACTAGAGGCAAGAGCTTTCTTTTCCCACACAGCAAGCGCCAACCAGTGGTAAAAATATAGTCGGCCTACAAACTTACACTTACACGCCCATCCCATCCAAAACCATGGTGGCCGAAACGCCCCGGGCGAAGCGCTAGGGCAGGTACCACCGCACCCTTGCAAACGGTGGGCTCTACTGCTGCCGCCTCCTCCTCCTCCTCTTCTACGACAGTTGCACGCTACACTATTAGTCTCCTACATAGTCGAATCAAGGTCTGCACGCAAGCCGGTGGCAATCGCACATGGAATACACGAACTACGACTCTGGTTGGCGTCTCCATCGAAGCAGACTCCTCGATGAGAACCAACCGCAGGAAGGGCAGATAGCTCCGAACTTTGTGTATACCACGGGGCAAGGCTGGGACACAACATCTCAAGATAGTGACTCACTCCGTTCCACCTATGCTACAAGGCACCTATCTCCACAACAAAGCTAAAATCGGGCCGTCGTCGGTCTGTCCGAGAAACCCACCCGCCCTCTCTGTGTAGTACCGCACCACAAGCCGCGGCGGACCGAGGGTGATGGCGTCACGTGGAGGGAGGGAGGGGGGGAGGGGGCAACCCACACGCGCACACTGACAACCGCTGCAGGTGCTGCTCTGCTCTGGTCCGTACGCCACAAGGCCACCGACGAAAGAGAACAGCCACAGCAAACAAAAACACCCCACCACTACTGCTCGAGAGACGACAGGGCAGCACAAAAAACATCGCTGGCGGCGCCTATCTCACGGCCCCGTGTTGCGCGTTAGCGCACGCCGAAAGTCTCTCTGCTGTTCCACCACCTGGGGAGGCGACAGCCACGCGCAGGATTGCGGGGGGGGGGGGGGCACGCTTGGCACATGAACTGGGATATATGTGAGGGTCTGAACCCAACCTGTGCTCCCAGGCCAGGAGGTGGGGGTGGGTGGCGATACAAGCAAATTCTGGCGCGGCCGGCCCTACATGTGCATGTTGGCAGCACCAGACGGACGGGCGCGCGCAACCAAGCCAAGCGGAATTTTCCAGACTTTTTGACTCTCCGCGCAGCCAGCCGCTCTTGCCGCATGTCAACGAAAACCCAGAACAAAATCATGGCATTTTAGGTCATGCACTCGCACAAGAACACAAGCATGTTTACCAGCCAGACGAGCGTCAGGGTTTTACAACATGAGTGGATGCACATGCCTCTACATGTACGTTTTACTCTGGGGCTAGACCCCCACTTGTCGGTCTCCTCTGCGCCCCGCCCCCCTGTCGGTATCGGGGTATTAATTAGCCCGGGGTCAAAAGAGCTATCGACCTCGTGTTTGGGTCAGGCCTCTTGTCAGTTAGTGGTCGGCAAGGGTTTGCCGCGGCCGATCGATGTCGACGAAATGAAAGGAAAAAGAAAGTACACAGCAGCACCACACCAGAAGTGTATTGTGCCGACATTTTCGGTTCGTTTTCGACAACAAGACAAGGCAGGCAGGCATGACGAAAAAGCAGACGCGAGGTAGAAAAAGAAGCCAAGAAACCAACACAAAGGTTTCAACACAACACAAAGGCTAGCGGTTGCGTGGGTTTCGCGCCTTTTCTATTGTGCCTCGCGTTTTCTTCTTCTCCTTGCCCTGTAATTTTGTCTAAACCCAAGAGAAAATGTAGGTATTGCTGCGGTGCAGCAGTGTGCGTGTTTTTTCTTTATTTGGTTCACGCAAGCATCAATTGTATCGGAACGATGAATCGCGGCAACCGCTTGCTGTGGGCGACACCAGCAGTGCGTAGAGGCTCTCACAAGGTGGCCGACTGACGGCTGCGAACTCATTTACTAGGCCCCCCTTACGAACTTCGTAAACCATTGTTGCATGCTTGCTCCTGTTGCCCCTTTTACTCTGACTTGGACAGCAACTTAATTATGGGCCGTCCACACGGCGGTGGCATCGAGCTTTCCGCCCAGCATGTAGTGGCTCGAGGCCAAGCTCCCAAGCGTGCAAGAAATTGCCACTCTAGCTTCGCCGAGGATGAGGTTGTGCGGGGTATGACTCTTCGCACAACACGAAGAACGAGTGGAAATTTCGTGCAGCCTTGGAGATCGGCCTCGAGCCACTACATCCCGGGCGGAAAACTCGATGCACCCGGCATCCACAACAAGTTGTCGTTGCCCCCCAAGTCTGAGAAGGGTCAACAGGTGTAAGAAGAAGATGATGAAGAAGAGCGAGATAGCTCAAGACAAGGAATTGTGAGAGAGAAGGGTGGGCACCGCCGGGGGTCACTCCTCGTCTTGACACCTCGGGAAGAAACACACATGGGCTAGACGCATGTACCGAGAACGGCACATATACGGCGGATAATCGGACCTTGTGGAAGGCTACCGGATATTCCTGTATGCTCGACCATAACACCTCAAAAACAAATTGAGGAGGTGGGCACGCAGAACAAGCAAAGATCAAAGCCATTAGTCAGACACGAGCACGACCATCCCCACAGCAGCGGGTGCACTCGGTACACAGGCACAGCCGCCATGCGGACGGGCTCACGCAAGCTCATCCCTTCCTTGCTTCCTTCCTGCCGCTCTCACCTGTTGCCGGAACCGCTTTCGTCTCTCCTCCGTCTCCCGCTTCTCTTGCTGCTCAGAGCACCACGAAAATAAATCGGAGATGGGTCGACCACGGGGCGTACATGAATAACACAAGCAGGTTGAAAACGTGGCGCACGTAGCGATGAACACAGACAGACAGCCGAGACAGCCGCCAGGAACAGCAGCAGTATACAGAAACATATTAGGGAGGGAGAGCAGCATTGATAGATACGAAGCCCCCATGCGGCTAAGGGAAAAAAAAAAAACTACCCTCTACATCCTGGCAGGAAAAACTTCCACCAAGGCAAGCGCTCACCTGCTTCTTGTAGAGATGGACCGCGCCAATCTGGAACCCTTGTCCCGCTCCATCGTCGTCGTCTCCCCCCCCCGCCCCCCCCGCTGCTGGCAACGACGACGACGATGCCGTCATCAGGACGGTGCCAGGCGCTCCTCCAGCCTGACGGGCCCCGCCGCTCCTACTACCACTATCACTGCCACTACCGCCGCTGCCGATCGCCGCGCCTTGCCCTAGACCCGTTGTCTCCCCGGAGTCGTCCACCGGATCCGCCCAGGAGACCGACTTCGCCGGTCTCGCAGAAGCAGAAGCAGAAGCAGCAGCAGCAGCATCGTCGTCATCGTCACTGCTCTCGTCGTCATCATCGTCATCATCTTCCAGGCCATAGCCCGTCATCAGGCTCTGGAACGAAAAAAAAAAAATGGGTTTCGCACACGGCGGCGTTTTGCCATGGGGAGGGGGGGGGGGCGGGGCGGGGAGGGGGGGGGGGTTACGTGAGGAGATTTCACATCGGCGATTTGGTTATTGTTTGGATGGAGCACCGAGGTTCGAGCAGTCACCACCGCTGAACCTCTGCAGGCTCTGCGGCCACACGGCACCCCTCCCGGCGTCGCACAAAAGAGGGTGCAGTTTTGTCGTGCGCAAGCAACGTCGTCGTGGTTGTAGTAGTACTAGGAGACGTTTGAGTGCGTACAGTACGCACGGCAAAGTGGAAGCATCGATATCGCCCTGGCGATGGCGGGGAAGCGGGTCGGGAGCAATAGACGCAGCAGTTGGTGCGGGGAGGTGTGTATGGGACAGCAGCCATCAGAGGAGGCGAAATACTACAGCAGCACCATCACCAACCACCATCACCAGCGCCCAGCACCAGCGTTAAGGACGACGGCAAAGACAGCAAAAAACCAACACCAACGAAACACGATAAACAAGCTAGCGCGGTAGCTTGTAGCGCTACAAGCTAGCGCTACAAGCTAGCGCTACAAGCTAGAAGCCCAGCAGCCGCGACTCCGGAAAGGCTCCGCGTTCTGCACAGCAGTCGATCCATCACTACCACTACCACTACCACTACCCGCAAGCATGGCTGTTGAGAAAAAGACTTGGAGGGCGGTGACAAAAGCGTCCGAGCACCGGACGACAAGCCTACGCACGACAGCGCCGTCGTCAGCAGCCAGCCAGCCGTATGGCGTCCAAGGCATGCCCGCACAAAAACGCCTGATGCTTGCAAAACGGGTTAGCGCGCGCCTCTCGGCAAAACACTCCCTATGCGCCAGAAACCCCCACCCCCCACCCCCTTCAAGCGTCCTTGCACCCACCGATAGAGCGTGCTGTGGCGAGCTGTGTTCCGTCTTTTTCCTCCGCTTCACGGCGCCCCCCCTGCCCTTACCGCTACTACGTTTACCAATACCACTGCCACTGACTCCGCCGCCGCCGCCGCCGCTGTTGCCGCCGGCTCTACTGCTGGTGGCGCCGCTGACGCCGCTATGCTTGCGGATGTTGGCCTTCTGCGGGGGGCCGTCCGAGAAAAAATCGGAGAACGCTCCTCCTCCTGTACCGTCGCCGTCGCTGTCGCTGTCGCTGTCTTCTTCCCACCTCCTTGCTGTTGCTGTCGACTTTTCTGAGCTGCTCTTGCTGCTGCTGCTGCTGCCGGTCGATCTCGGTGTTGATTCTCGTTGATGTCTAAGAGGGAATGGGAGACAGACAGAGACAGAGAAAGACAGACGAAGAGGGGAGGGGAGGTGGAGCGGGAGACAGAAACAGACAAACAGATGGACAGAGATATGGGAACGCAGCTTGAATTGCGGCGGCCGGTAAACCCTAAGGCTCGATACAGGGAGGGGAAGGCGATCCCAGAGAAAGGTTCACTACTTCGGGGGAAGCTGCCACGAGAAGCTCGGCAATTCCAACACCACGATAACGACAGCGACAACAACCGATTCAGAGCCGACCTTCTCCACACTGCAAGCACAAGCAAGACTTTAGGCGCGGCCACAAAAACCACGACACCAACGCTACCCACCCCGCCGTCTGCCCCCGGTCCTGCAGCGAGCCGCCGCCGCCGCCGCCGCTGCCAGCGGTCTCAACGGTCCCGCCGCTGCCACCGTTCACGCCCTCATCGCCTGGTGAATCGGCCGTCTCCTTTTCCGGCTTGGTGTTGGCGGCAATGTCGGCGGCGGGTTCGGCCGCGGCACCGCTGCTGTCTGCGTCGCCGATGTCGTCCTTCATGTCCTCGTCGTCGCTCGCTCCGTCGGACATGTCCACCTCATCGATTGTAGACACCTCGCCCGTAAGCTTCTGAGAGGGGCGAGAGAGAGGGGTGGGGAACCGCCAAACAGACGGGAGGTGAGGGAGAGAGGGACGGCACAACACTTGAACAAAAAAAGAAGTAAGGCACCAAGGACAAAAAGGGGATATCTACGCAAAGGACGGAGCCCACGCACGCCTCGGAGATCGTGCACACGGGTGGGGTACCTTAAGCCCCGTCCGGTTCGGTTCGCTGCGCAAAATTCCTTGGCGCGTGCAGAAGGAGGTGGCCGCAACGGGAGAGGAACGCAAAACGAAGGCGTCGAGCGTGTTTCTCAAGCAAGGTGCACGTGAAACACACACACACACACTGACGTGTTTTCATTGGTCAGCCGGATAGCGCGGTCGACGCTATAAATAAATACAAACACACACACAACGAAAACTTCCGCCGCCCCTCCCCATCCCCTCCATCCCAGCCCCCCCGCCCCTGCGCACACACCTTGACGTCCATGAGGATCATGTGGTCCGGAGTAGGCTCCCACTTGGCGCGCATGTCGCTCAGCCTATCCGCACCCCAGTTGTGGGTGTCCCGGCTCAAGCACACCTGCCGCAAAACAACACCCCACAACCACCACCACCGCGTCCACACAAACACAGGCGCCAGGGAACGACCCGCCCCGCCCACATCGAAATAGATGGTGGTTGGGTGAGAGGGGTGTGTGTGTGGCATGCAAGAGGGGGGGGGGGGGGGGGGGAGAGGGGAGGATTGCACTCAGTGGCTGGAGTGTCTTCGTCATTGCCATGCATCTTCCGGGAGACACGGCAATTACCTTCCCTATTCCAACTTCGGCAAAGGGAACACGTTTCGACTCTCTCTTGGAGTATGGCAAACCGTTAAAAAACAAATACTAAAAGGCGCTCCGTCCTTGCGGGGAGGGGGGGGGCGGGGCGGCAGTACGACGTGGGGGTGGGGGGGGTGGGTCTAAAAACGAGGCTGCGCTGCTGGCCGGCGCACCTGTAATCCGACGTGAAATAGGTCTACCACGTAGA
>FN648534.1:167044-183270 GCA_000310025.1 Ectocarpus siliculosus
GGCTGACATGAACAGGGTTCCCCCCCCCCCCCCCGCGCGCGCCCCCACCTGCGCCGCGGCCGCCGCCCTGGCCCTCGCGGCGTCCGCCACCGCCCGCGCCACCCTCCGCTCCCCGTCCCTCGCGGAACCGGCCAGGCTCTCCACCTCCGCGTTGAGAGCGGCCTCGCGCTCCAGTGTCTGCTGGAGCCTCTCCCCGAGGAGGGCGGCGCGGGACTTGGCCTCTGTGCCCTCCGCCAGGGCGAGGTCTGCCCGTTGGCCGGCCTCCCTCACGGCGGCGATGAGCGTGTCCTTCTCCGCGGCCCAGTCGCGGCGGGCGTCTGAAAGGCTTTTCCTCGCCGTCAACGCGGACGACTCCAGACGCCTAGCGGCGGGCGGGGGGGGTAGTAGCGGTGGCAGGGGGAGGAGAGAAGTATTGTTTGTGTTAGCTTCAAGAACAGGTGGTGGATGGATCGGGGATGTATAGTTCTGGGTATGTCGTGCGCAAGGGAAGACGAAACTAGACCCAAGATAGCGCCCCAAACAACGGGCCCAGGCCCACCCAAGCCGCGTCTCAACAAGAAACAGAGAAGAACAAACGCCGAATAAAATTCTGGATCAGAGTAAGAGTATACAGGGTACAATGCACACGCGCGTTGTCCCGCGCGCTTGTTGGTTGCCGTATGCAACTAAGCCGCCCTTGACTCGCCGTTGTTGGCGTGCGCAATCACCTACCAACGCCAACCGCAACAGCATATGTAGGCAGCAAAACCTTCTTCCTTTGGGGGAGGACTACCATAGCAGCACTTTATTGTGCGTTCCCCGGTCCGATAGGATAGATTAAGTAGGGACGACATTGTTGAGCCACCTTTGGCAAAGCAGGAAGGGACAATTGGCCATCCGTGATCGGTCCTCTGTGGGAACAATGCTCCGTCCTCCCGAGGACGCGTGGTCAATGGTCTAACCGGTAATCCACGCAAGAAATGGGAGTACGCCCCCCCCCCGGTCCCCTTCCGAGTGCTCGGGCCCTGGAAACGCACCTCCGCTCGGCGCTTGCCTCCTCCGCCGCCGCCTTCTGCTGCCTGTGCTCGACCTCCATCTGCTCCTTGTGCAGCCGCTCGGCGTGGCGGAGGCGTGCGCGTAGGGTCTCCGCCGCCGCCGTCTGCCTGTTATTGTTTTACATTTTTTCACGCATTTCATCAGATCAGAAAAAGAAGAGAAACAGGTTAAATGAAGAAGGAATACAGAGTAGAGAGTAGAAGTCAAAGAATCTTGTCAAAACCTCGACTTGGTACATAGTCGTGTCAAGCTTCAAATTCGGCCGAATGAAACAACGAGGTCATATGAAGCTGGATGGACTGAGAGAGACCCTCCCTGGCCGTCGCAGCACTCCTATCACCTACTTTTGCCCAGAGACCGCGATTAAAAGGGTCAGCATGGGTCCACTTCATGCACTTGCTTGTTTCCATGTCTGCGTGCCCACGGCAAGCGAGCGAAGAAGGACGGCGTGCTTAACTTTCAGCATGTACGAATGGACTTATCCAAGACGGCAGCGTAGGAATCGGTTCATGTCACACACTACTTTTCTCCCATACATCTGCATGATGCACAACGGCAAGCGCACGAAGAAGAAGAAGCACACCGACTCACCTGTCCAGCTCCTCTGCAGCGACCCCGACCCGCGCCTCCGCCACCGCCCGCGCCGCCGCCGCCGCCTCCGCCTCCTTCCGGAGCGACGCGGCCCGCTCCCGCGCGGCGCGCGCCTCGGCCCTCGCCCCCGAGAAGGCGGCCTGGCCCTCCGCGTCCCGCCGGGCGTGGTCGCGGTCCTTGGCGTCGAGCTGCCGGTGCAGCACCTGCAGGTCCCGGATGAACGACTCCCGCTCCTGCCTGAAGCACGTCTGCATCGTCAGCATCCTGGTCCCGTCAACGGTGGCGGCGCTACCGCCGGCGGGGGTTGTGCTGCTATGTCTTGCTGCCGCGTGAGTGTTGCTGCTTCGGCCGTTTGTTCGCGCCTGTCCGTGCGCATCGCCAGCATGCACTTGCTTGTGCTGCTTCTGCAAGACCATACTGTCGGTTCGACGCCCCCCGTCCCCTTGCTGCGCCTCCGTCGCCACCGCTCCCGCCACGCCACCGCCAGAAGATGCCCTCCCGCCGGCGGCCCGCCCCACGCTGCCACCGCTACCTCGAAAAACCTCGCGAGCAGCGTTAAGGCCCCTGCTGGCTCCTGCAGGCGAGGAACGACACCTCACGACGCCCCCACTCCCCCCGAGAGCTGTACTCGTAGCAGACGCCGTCGTCGCTCCAATCCCCCCCACCCCCGACGGCCGCAAGCGTGTCCGCCCTCGTACTCCGGCGCCAGGCGTTCCCTCTTGGTCTCCGCCGCCGCCGGCACGAGCTAGCGTCTCGCCATCGGACCCCGGCGCACTCTGCCGGCCTTCGGCTTCGTCGTCGCCATCGTCTTCCTCCTCCTCCTCCTCGAAGGCGGCTCCTTGTCCGAGCTCGCCGCCGGGCCTGCGTGACCCCCCCCCCCCTCGCCGCCGCCGCCGCCGCCCGGCGGCGGCAGCGGCGGCGGTAGGAGGCTCCGCGCCGGAGGCTTCGTCGCCCCTCCCTTCGAGTCTCAAGCGCTGCCGCTCCAGTATCCTGGTGGCGACCTCACCCTTGGCGGGCGACGGGGCGTGGGACGGGGGGGAAGGAAGGCAGCCGCCCAGAAAAAAAAAACACACATCCACGGGGGTTACCCGACGTTTCAAGCGGGAAAACAGCAAGCGTTGCGTGGAAGGAAGTTGTAAGAGATAAGCTTGCTGTTTTTGTTGGGGTCGAACGAGTGGGTGTGTGCCCTTCCATCTTGCACTGCCTGCTGTGCGGAACCGAACGAAGCCCCGTGTTCCCCGTGCAAAAAACCTTCTGAGTCTTGGCGTTTCTTTCTTTCGTGCTACGCGAGTCCCCGCCCGCCCGTCGGTCGGGTCCTAAACGCGGTATGTGCCTCACGAGAGCTGCTTAGATTGCGCATTCTCTCGCCACTTTCCAAGATATGGAGCATGCATGACAGATCACGTTCGATACACAACTTGCTAAGCCTGGAGAGGCAAGAAACCAAAACCAAGGCATGGGGAGACGGGCGGCGACTGTTAGACACGGGCTGGCTGGATTCCTCACCTGGGTCAGCTTAGGCTGCCACTTAGCCCACGCCTGCAGCAGCACCAGCCTGCGCAGATGTCCCACGATGGCGTCCACCGCGGCCCCGAGGCGCGCAGGGCCGGGAGCGGGTGCTTCCGGCCCAGGGCGCAATTGTCTCCTCCCGGATGGCGGCTGCATTTTTTGCCCCGGCTGCATTATGCTGCCGATGGTTTCACATGTGGATGTCTGGCGATCGGAAAGGGGAAGAGAGCACGGATCGGCATGATGGTCAGGAGGCGCACAGGGGGAGAAGAGGGTGCATTCATGTGGATGTGCGGTGCGACGATCGAGAAGCAGGGATCACTCAGCACGACGAGGAAACGAGGACAAGGTGTAAGAGAAGGAGAGAGAGGGGGGCTGCTTCTCTGTTGTTGCTGCCGCAGAGACGGGAATTACCCGGCTTTGTCTAGGCAGGCAGCTCTTTGGTGGTGCCGTTCCCCTGTGTAGCTCTGGGTCCCGAGCCCAGTGCGCAACGTGAATCTACGCCACATACAGTACGTGGTTCAGCTCGAAAAAGTAAGGGGATATCGGGCTCCAAGTGCCGGACTACATGCATCTCCTGTGTATAGCAAAACGCTTTTCTTGATTATCGTGAGCGGGCCGGTGCTCTCTTACATGGCAGTGTGTCGAGACCCTTGTCATTCACGGTGCAAATCACACAGAATTTGAACCATGTGGTGAACGAGATACATTGCGCTATAGTTGTCGGTACCTGGAGCTAGACGAAAGGTATGAGATCAGAACTTAGACTACTCATCGGCATATCATACATTCACTCTATTCCTTCGTGTTCTCCAGCGGCGAAGGTCTAGTGCTGTAAAGGAGGTCAAGGCCTCGCTGTGCAGCAGTTCTTCTTGCATCACCGTATTAGGATATCCACATCCTACTGTGTACTACAAGCTACTGTGTAGATAGTCATGATACTCTTGTACCATGTAGTGCGGGGTTGCTACTTGTGTATTCCTGCTCGACTGCGGGGACTACAGCAGTCATCTACAGCTACATGTAATTTGAGCATCCAATATACAGCAGTAGCGGAGTAGAACTATCTTCGCTGATTGGATGCGGGCACCTACACGAAGCAAGCAGGAGAGAGTCAAAAGCAGGCGTGTCTCAGCAGTTTCTGCCTTTTTGCTCATGTGCTTATGTGCTCTGCATGCTAATCGACGCGGATAGATTGGTGAACCACTACATAGAAAATAGAAAGACCACGCTGCAGAATGCGGAAGTCCTGGAGGTACGTTGTAACGGCCGCCTGCGCAAAACACCTCTTGTTTGAAAGAGAGTCAAAATATCATGAAATCAACTCCTCGTAAAAAGTGCAATGAGTAACCCTCACCTATTGCCAGCCTCATGCTGCGTCCACAGCGACTCGTGTACTACGCACCTTGTCCCGAGAATATCTCTCCTTTTGCGCCGTGGTGTTGGCCCTCTCTTTACTCTCGCCGATCTCGGGGTCTCAGATCTCCTCTTTTCGGAAAGAGAACCTGAACGCCAACCAGGAACGAACTCCCCCATTTTGACGACGCCATCCCCATTCCGCCGCTTATTGCGGTGGTTTGGCCAGCGCGAGCGAGAGATACACACGTGTGTGTCTCCGACAGGCCAACTTTAACACGTAAACTATGGCACCCATTGTTGCCGATGCCACGGCTGGGGTGGTCATGGCGGCTGCCGTGCTGGTCTCATCATCTTCGACAGCAGTGGCAGCAACAGCAAGACAACCAGCACCGGACCGTGGAGCAGCTCAACACCACCGTCGACGTCCTGCTTCATCGTACCCAACGGCCGCCGCAGCCGCCGCCACCGCGTCTCAGCCGCTGGTCTTGGCGTGGGCCGGTTGGGATCGGAGACGCAGCAGCAGCCGGGACGAGGCAAACCTCAGCACGTCAGCATTACGGACTGCCGACGAGAGAACGGCGGTTGCCGATGCGGCTGACTCCCAGCGCGTGCTTGACAGCTCGTGGACGCACGCGGCGTTCAGAGCGTTCCACGAGATGAGAGCGGGCCCGCCTCCTCCATCGGAGATTAACGGTGGAGAGGAAGAGGGTAAGGACGAGGGAGGCGGTGGCGCGACGGGCCCGTTCGCAGGCGCTCGACGCCTCGTCTCGAGGCCGGCCAAAAGGTGCGGCAGGTTTTGTTGACGTTTCGACGTTTCGAAAGATGTTGATGGCGCCGACAGGGGTGTGGGCGTGCAGAGCATCAAGATGGGCTACAGCAGTCCACTGCTGTTGTACATACACATGTAAAACTAGAGATGCGAGTATATGGGCAAACTTGCTGCTCGTGCCGTGATTCCCTACCCCGCTGTTCGCATGTTTTGCGCGCGCAAGCCTTTACTTATGTTTCACGGTTCGTGCACTGGCGATGGCAGTGTACAGCAAATGCCGGATCGCATGCCCTGCAGTCCGTGCTGCTGTACATCCTGATTGTGGTACAGCAGTGGTACTGCTGTACTGCTGTTGTATGCATGGAGAGTACTCTTGCCGCAGGTTCGTTGTGTGCGACCAGGTCTCAGCTATGTACCTCGTCCCCCCGCCCCAGCTGCTTGTACTAATCACCACCGAAACGCGGCATGTTTCGTCTCTTGATCGGGTTTTGCCACTGGTGATGCCTGACACGATATTACTGCTGTACCTCGTGTGACCATCGGCATGGTGTATCAACAACACCGCTGACGGGGGCGGCGGCGGCGGCGGCGGTGGCACGGGAAGGCCGGCAACGACAACAGCAGCAGCAGCGACGACAAGGCAAGAAAGAGCCGCCAAAACCTCGAGAAAATCGGCGGCGGGATCTTCGTCATCGTTGGCACGGCCGGAGACAGAGGACGGGGACGCAGGGCTATCAACAGACCCCCGCAAGAGCCCCCAATCCGAGCCCGCGTGCTGGCACATGCGAGGGCGGCTCACCAACACGGCCACCGGCCAAACCATCGCCCTCGTGGAAGGTGTCGAGCTTGCCAGAAGCCTGGCCTTCGAAACCGCCTCCTCAAGAAAATCGAGTAGACGACCGAAGAGGCCGGCGGGCGGCGCGGGTGGCGCGGGCGGGGCGGTTGCCGGGGCGGAGGGAGAAGGAGAGCTGGAGGTCGACAAGGCGCTCAAGCCAGGAAGGTGGACGGCTTTCGGGGCCCTCGCCACCAGCAAGTTTTTCATGTACCAGGTGCGGCGTGGCGGAAATTTAAACGTGCAACAACCACCCCGTTGGATGTGTGTACTGGTTTGCTCGGTGTGCGGCATCCAAAACTACTGGACCCGCGATTGTGTGTTTTCCGCTGCCGCATCACCGGTGTTCAGGAGACTTACCGATGTCGACATGCTTTTTTTGGGTTGTTGGCGCCCCGTTTGGCAGGACATGAATTTGCGCGTGTTGGTACATACCCGCAGTGTTGCACGCTCGCGCCGGTTTCATGGGCTCGGGTGGGAAGATCAGCCGATTCCTTGAGCGCCGCTTGCCCGACCTAGGAAATGAAAAAACGCTGCAAGGACGTCGAGTTGTATACGGGTCTAGACGATCACGGCAAGGAAAGGGCAGAGGTATTTAACTACGTACGCGCGGCACAACATTCTCCCATCTAGCGAAGTCAATTTTCCCACTCTTCCCCAACGGCCTGTCTGTACGCCCGCTGTCTTCCTCGTCTCTCATGTCCCCCTGCGCACATGTTTTGGCCTCCACGGCGGCAGCGCACACATTCTTCGCCCTTTCTTCCGATACGTTTAAAAACGTTGTCACCTCTCGCGGTTTTGTTCTTGCTCGCAAACGCGCAGGACCCGGCAACTGGGGAGCCCATGGACCACTTTCGCAACACCCCGGTGGAAAAGAAGCAGGCGGTTCGGACGTACGAGCGCTTCTCGCAGGTGGTGTCTCACCTCCTGCAGCCCAACGGGCGGGTGCTGGTGGTCAGCGAGTGGGACGGCCGCTCTGTGAAGGTGAACCGATGCTATGCTGGTCCTTGTGCTTCCTGATCTTGACGAAAGGTCGCCCAAGAACGGTCTTCGTTGTACCCCCTCTAGTGGCTGTACAGCAGTACCGTGTTTTTTTCTGCCACCGACATCTCAGTGTCTCTCTCGACCATGCGCCATGTCTATAGCATGGGCGCGGCGCCCTACGCTCACGCCCCGGTACCATTTTTCGTTGGGCGAGATGTGTAACGACGAAAGCCAGCGAAGAGAGAAACGATGGTACCGAACGCATGGGCAGGATTGAATTGTCGGCCGGTCTATTCCACCGCGCCTCTTGTATATGGATGTTCCCGGCCCTTCCTACGACAGTCGACTGTTCCCGTTGCGAGCACGCGGTTGGTTGGATCGCTCCGTAGCCGAAGATGCGTGACACTACACCGCTGCGCGTCCCACTTAAGCGCATGAAAATCCCCTCGTCCTCACGACGTGATATGTTCCCGTGCCCATGCCCTTGTTTCGGTCCGTTCATATAGGCGGAAACCGCCAACAACAACGGCGTGGAAGAAATCGAGGGGGGCCGTGGCGGTTGGTTTCCCGGCGGGGCCAGAGACCTCGGTAGCGGCAAGGACGAGCGGTCCCTGTCTCGCTCTCCCTCGTCCCCCCCCCGCCGGGTCTTCAACCTCCACTTTTTCGTCGAGGCTCGAACTCCGAAGGAGGAACGAGAGCTCAAGAGGTGGCAGGAACGGCCGGGTGCCCGGTGGATCGCCTTCGGGTCGCCCCCCCCCCGGGCCCACGGCTGCAAGGAGGTGTACAGCTACGTCACCGGGAGCGAACGGGAAGGGGGAGGAGGAGGCAACGAAAGAAAAGAAGGGAAGAAGGCCAGGCTGCCTTGGGCTTGGAACAGGAGCAAGGCGGCGTCGGATGCGCGGGAAGGGGATGATAATGCTGAAGTTGTCGACGATGGCTCCGTGGCACTAGCTTCGTCGTCGTCGTCTTCTTCGTCTGGACGGGGTGGCCGCGGCGGCGCCGGAGGGCTGATGTCCTACACGCGTTACGGCGAGTGCCCGACCTGGTACGGGACCGGGCGCATGTGCGGGCTGGACGTGCAGGCCAGGCGGGTGGACTCGTTCTCCTCCCTGCCGGCCAAGCTGAGGGAGAAGGTGCTGGAGGTGGACCCCGAGTTCGAGGTGGGCCCCCCCGGGACGATGGGCGAAGTTAGACGGGCCGCGAGAGAGCAGCGGTTGGAGAGGGAGGAGGAGAGGAGACGGAAGGGGAGGAGGTCGTTGCGGCGGCCCTTTGGGGCGTGGGGTTCGTCTTCCGCTCGCGATGGAGAGCCGTAAAATTCTGCCTCGTCGTGCTTTTTGCAAATTTGTTTACGCATGCGTGCGTGGGCCAAGCGAAAGGGGGCTTGGAACAGGAATTAAAACGCGTGAAGCAAGTGGTTTTTTGCTGGAATTTGTTTGTTCCACTGTTGTTTTGTGTGCCGAAAGGAAGGGAGAGAGAACTGGAGTGATAGATTGAGACCTTTGCTCGGTTTTAAAAAGTGTGTCTCTTTGGCTCCCGTGGTCTGCGATACGGGCTTTTCGCCCGAAACATGAGTGCGCTGTCTTAGAGTAGTCGCAAGATTTTTCAAAACCGCCCTGCGTTTCTGTTCCGGAGGCATGATTTACCCTCTACTTTTCAATTCGAAGCCTCTTGATCCTGCTGAATGTAGTTGCCAGGCTGACATAGGTAGCTCTCAGCTAACCGTGTACTCAAGCGGATGGCACGCACGCCGCGTCTCACGCCCGTCCCTCGTCTTCCACCGTAGGCACGAAACGCGGAAAAACGACAGCTTTTGTGTACGCTCACGTGGTCGGTGCAAGCCTACCCTCAAACGATTGTATCAAGAATCAAAGAAACCCCACGATGGTGCGAAACACATCCTCTGCCGTTAGTCGCACGAGCTTGTCCACCACCCTCGTCCAGCGTTCCGTTTCGTCCAACCTATTATCGCTTCCACTAACGCAGGCAAGTCTCTGGGACTCTCCTTCCACGCCAGAGTTGTCGACAAGGTCCGCGGTGGCAGTTCCGTTGCTGTCCTCGATCTCGTTCGCCGCCCCTGGGGCCCCGCCGACACCAATGCTTTCCGATCCTTCCGTCTGTCCAGCCTCGAGATCTGCGTGGTCTCGGCCGCCACGGCGTCTCGCTTCGATGTCACCATTCGGCGCTGTGCAGACCCTCTGTTGGCGCGCTCGAAGCATCACCGGCAAGCAGCGTCGTCGCCACGCCCGGTCCTCCTTGGCCCGCGACAAGAGGGAGCGCGCCCGTTCGATTTCGTCGTCTTGCTCCAGGTGACACTGATGATGCTCGTTCTCGGTGGCGTGATGATGCTGGTCAAGCTCAAGGAGTTCGGAGGCTGTTCGCCCGTCGCCGCCAACGACCTTCTCGTCGCCCCCCCATCGTAAGAGAAGGTCGACGACCGAACCCAACCCTCTCGGCCGATGCTGACACGCCAGGAGCAGCGGGGTTTGGGCGGTGCCGCTGTGGACTTGGTTGACGCTCGCCCCGCGCTCGAGGAGGGCGAGAATGGTTTCAAAGGGGCTGGAGGAGGGGGGGGAGGCCCTGGAAGCCGCCGCGTAGTGGAGAGGCGAACCCCCATCTTTGCGCTGCACGTTTATCTCGGCACCAGCATCGATGAGGGCATGGACGGCCCCTGATCCCGAAGACCAGTTAGCGGCGGCGTGGAGAGCGGTTGCACCCACCACGTCGTCACGCGAGTTAACGTCCACCCCGTGCTTTAGTAAAATGTTGATGATATCTATGCTCCCTTTGCATGCGGCAAGAACGAGTGGTCTGAAGCTCGAACTGTCGTCTGCGGTGGCGCTTAGCGCGCCGGCGGCCAGGAGAGTCTCCGTGGCAGCGACTCTGTCTTCGGCGATCGCGTGATGGAGCGGTCGGGCGCCGCGGTTATCGAGAGCGTCCCTGTGTGCCCCGAAGGCCAACAGCGTGGTGAGAATGCCTTCCTGCCCTCTAGAAGACGCGACGTGGAGGGGAGCGTATCCTTCTTCCCCGCCGAATCGCGCGTTCGGGCAAGCCCCGGCGGCCAAGAGGTCGGCAACGATCTGTTCCTGCCCGTCTGAAACGGCCTCGAAGAGCGGTTCGCATTGGCCATCCTCGCGTACGTCTTTGAAGTTCGGGCCTTCTCCAGGGAAAACGGACTCTCGGGTGGCGTGTTCGCGTTTTCCCGCTAGCGGTGACATGTTCAAGCGGATCCCTGAGCCAGACCTCCCGTTGCTCAGGCGCCGGGCGGTGCACAAAGATCTTGCGCTCCCGAACCTCAGAAGACTGCTGTGCTGCAACTTTTAGGCGACGTTTATCACAACCCGGAGCTCTAGAGAACGCCTGTGCAAGAAAGAAAGCACGGCGTGACGAAAAGGTGGCTGTGCTGCACACTCCTGGTTACTGAACAGAGTCGTGGGATGTCAACTGGTCATGGGAGCGGAAGATATACATAGAGATCTACAGTACGCGGAGGGTTATGTTCCCGTCCGCTGGCCCCCTGGTTCTGCTCTCGTTTGATTGGCTGATGAACCTCTGACGTGTGTTATTGACAGTCTTGCCAACCTGACACGTTGTCCCTGAAGCCTCTTGCTTCCTTGCCGCCTGGCTGCTGCCTTTTGCCAGCCAAGCGATACTGCTACACGTGACAGCTACACTACCTCTGCACTCAGCAGCTTGATTCCTCTCGATGCTCACCGTTCTCTGACTTGTGGCACTGGAGGAGGTGTAGTCTACCCCAGCACAGGTAAATTACCATACTGTATTGTACCATAGGGTATGTGCGTGGGACGACCTGTGTGCTCTCAGTGCTACATGTACTGCCGTGTCTTCTTCGAAGCAGCTGCGGTACTGGCTGTATCACTTGTCCAGGCTACACCTTTCTGGCATAGTATATGCTTCCTGGCGAGCAGAATTGCACCCGTTTCCATTTTGTCTCAGCCCCTGCCGAACAAACAGGCTTCACATCCGCTTTCGCACTCTTGATCGTGACAGGCAGGCTGTACAGAGTTGTTGCATACAGAGTGTTCCAGATACCGTCTGGAGTACCTGGAGTGCGTCCTCAGCCTTAACGCATGCTGGCCTGTGACATAGAATATCCTGACACCCTACCACGATTGGGAGAGATACAGACAAAGAGCCGGCTACACCAAGCGTGTTAGAATGCGGATGGTCTCTAACTTTTGCCCCCTAGTTGGAACATGAGACGTGGTGTCATTGAACTTCTGCAAGGGGGGTGGGTTGGGATCGTACGGGACTGCGCTGGTGCCGGGAAAATCTCCCCTTCGACGGCGAGTTACCGCCGCGAACTCTCTGCGAAAATTCAACGAGCTGAAGATACGCCCAATTCAATTGAGCTTAAGCAACGACACCAGTAGTAACGGTCGCACGGAGGTGCGGAATGAGGCGCGCTTGTGGTTCACTGAGAGCTGTGCAGAAACAAATCAGCGGGGAAAGTCAAATCTCACAAGCAATGGTCCAAGCTAGCATGCGAAGTCGGTGTGGCAAGAACATGCAGAGGCGAACGGGAACACTCTGGTTGGTCTTGTGCTGTTCTGTTGCGATGTCCTCGACAGGACGAAAAAAGGTGTTGCTGTCTGTAGGACAGAGTGCACCAGTTTTCACTGCAACCAAGACATGCGTACTCGCTCGCGTGGTGCCCCCTCACGCGGTGCGTGCGTGCGCTATACCGCTGACCACGTCAAAAGGATTCGGTCTCAACTCAGCTGGAAAACAAGAAAGCGATTCCAAAGGCCATGATCTAGGACCCCGGCAGGGGGGGGTCGTGGGAAAGGCATGTGCGTGTGTGTCCATCCCGTCTTTTTACCATTCTGGAGCCGACCCACACGCCTTTCGGTGTCGGTGTATGGAACGTACCTGACATCGCAGCCGGGGCCACACAGGAGGAAAAATCACGCAGTATTTTTTTTGTTTTTTTGCCCCAACTTTTCCTCCTTCGGTGTCATGTGGCAGGGAACCAAAAAGAGCCGACGGTCACAGCCCGAAAGAGCCCCGCCCCGGTTCATCTCCACCATGCGGGCCACGCCGGTCCTGTCGGCCGTAGCGCTAGCCTCCTCCTGCCGGGGGGGCGTCGTCACTACGGCCTCCACGAGCGCCGCAGCCCTCGCAGCGGGGGCGTTGCACCACAGGCCAGTCCCGTCTTCCTCCGCCGGCGCCGCTTCTCGAGCACACCACCGGTCATCGCGAAGAAGAGGAGGAACAGGAGAGAAGCGGGAGCCTGGAAGTCGCGGCAGCGGGAGCGGGAGCGGCGCAGGGCGGAGCACCCTCCTCTTTCAGTGCTTGTCGTCCTCCTCCGCGATGAGAGGTCTGACCCAAGCGCGGCCGAGGAGAGGCGTCCGCTCGATCTATTCCACCAGCGCCGGCGTAAGCTCGGCGGGGAGTAGTGCCGTGCGCCGGCGAGGCAGCGCCGGCCGTCGAGTCCGCCCAGCGGCGACGAAGATGGCGAACTCTTCTCCCCCGGTAACGGACAAGGACATCATGAGGGAGTTCGTATCGGTGGCGGCCTCGGAAGCGAGTTCAGCTGTCAAGAACAAGCCTCCCTCGGCGGTCTTGGCGGGGAACAAGCAGCACAACGGGGATGCCGGGAGGGGGGTGACGGCGGAGGCGGCGGAAGAAGAAGGGGGGGGGGGTGACAAAGCTCGCCCGACCGGATACATGTAAACTTTTCATGAGGAGGAAGGTGTTCGTACGTACGGCTGGAACTGGGTGTTGGATGTTGGGTGACTGTACGGTTCTCCCCCCGATGTTGTCTTCGGTGCTATATACCACTGCTCCTACGCCCCTTAAGTGTGTGAGGTTGCATCGCCTGAAAATATCATCAAATATATATATATATTGCCACACACACCGTCGAAGACCAATCGACAAGTGTAGCACTTCCGGCACAGCAAGGGGTAGCGTAGAGGAATGGATTGGTTCGTCGAGGGGGGAGGGTGTATCCCTTCTCTCCTCCTCCCGCGAGGTATTGCGAACAGGCGCAAAACATGCTGCGGCGACGACTTACGCTTATACATGCACACACCCACAACTTCTATTTTTTCTTCCATCTCCCTTCCCGGTTCTCTCCTCCCCCCCCCTCTCCCTCCCACACACACAATCACGATCAACCCTCTGTCTATGTTTCTGTCTTTGTGTATCTCTCTTCTCTCTCTATTTATTCCCCCATCCCTCTCTTCCTTTTCTGCGCTTGGCGCCCCAAAACGACTTATTCGGAACGCTGTGTGTGCCACATCGAACACTTCCGAATAAAAGGTACGGCGACGTGCTCACGGACGCGGATGGTCTGCCGCTGGTGTACGACAGTGACTCCATCGGCCGGTACTGGGACAAGCGGCCAGGGGAGGTGGGTGGGGCCGCATTGTAGAACAGCCTGCCTCCGGCGGGAATTATTTCCCAGCAGCAGTATTGCAGAATGACACATGCTTGCACGCGAAGCCACGAATCACCCTGTTTGACAGAGTATTGTTGTGCTACTACTGCTGTGATGTTGGATGGGTTTGCCTCCAATGCTATTGGAGTCCCTTCGACCGGTAAAACATTGGTCATGAATTTTCCAAGCGGGAGGGGGGTTCACGTTGTGCGGGCGTTTCTAGTCCAGCACATGGGCATTGGCACACACGACCGGCGTTCCCCTGCCCAGGGGGTGTGGCCGAAGCGGAGGAGTTACATCGCTTTTTGGGTGAACAGAGGGACCGCTGCCACGAAAGATATCACCCCCCCCCCCCAGCAAGGGGGGACGCTAGGGCTCGAGACTCGCTCAAGGGTTTGTTGGGAAGATTTCGCCCCCCGACAGAGGGGGGGTAGTAGTGTTAATAGGGGTTTCCCTTCCTCAAGCCCCCGGGGGGTGGTGTTGCCGTTGCCCCCCCCCCCCCCCGGTGCAGCTCAACAGCCGATGGAGCAAGTTCTTGTCGGTGACCGTGCCCTTCGTGACGAGGGTCGTGAGGGACTACACCTCCGGTAACATCATGAAGAACGAGGCGGTGCTGGCGCGAGACCTTCGCATCGTCATCGAGAAGCTGGGTCCGACGTTCATCAAGGTGGGTGGGGGTGTTCGCCGTGGGGGAGCAGGAGCGGGAGCAGGGGCGGTATATCAATGGGAGTAGCAAGTGGCCGTGGCGGTTTTGGTGGCATTGGTCATGGGAGAAGCCAGCGGGCTGCGGTAGCTTTGGTGGTAGAGGTCGTCATCGTGTGACCATGTGTCGTGCCTACAATCAAAGGCGGCGAAGCGAATCGATACACGAAACGAAAGCTCCCCCACGATGGTAGCGGTTGTACCACCGTATGGCAATACCTTTCAGCCTGTTTTATCTGTTGCACTGCTGCGAGCATTCTTTGAAGCGCTCGTTCTCCTAGTGTGTGCCCAGACCGTTGTTTCGAGTGCCGAAGCAGAACGTAAACGCGCGATTTTTTCTGTTCGGCTGATGATCGATCGCATCTTGGTCTGGTCTGGTCTGGTCGTCGTCTTTTTTTTTTTTTGGTCTCTCTCCCTGTGCCTGTCTGTCTCTTTCCCTATCGACTCCACGTCTTGGTCCTGGCTCTGCTTCTGTGCAGCTGGGACAGGCGCTTTCCATCCGCCCGGACGTCATCGGGCCCGCGGCCACAGACGAGCTAGGTGAGAAGGATCGCAAGTGTGCCACCGCAACCACCACCACCGCCACCAACTACCGTATATGACACAAGATAACACACCCCCTTGACCGTTTTTCAAAGCTCGATTTCTCAACAGCAGGAAGACTCACAGCGCCGAAAACGGCGGCGTTGGAACCGTCTCGTTGAGATCTTTTCGAAAATGTATCATTTCGTTTATGTATCCTCTTCGTCATCGAGTAATCAAGCTTTGATAATCGGGCCAGGGGGTGTGTTATCTTGTGTCATATACGGTACCTCAGTAAATAGGTCGTTCGTCAATCCCTGTAACGGAACGTGCAAAAAGGGGTGGAACAATAGGCCGGGCCGATGTCGTGTGCGTGCGCTTGCCACCGGGCTGCTGCTGGCCATGTTGGCACGTTTAAATGGGACGCGCGGCACACGCGTAGGTCAACCGTGAGAGGTGGCGTGGTGGTTGCACGCCGGCGTCAAGGACGGCGGCTTGAGGGGCATTCGTTGGCCTTCATTCAGAGACATATATACCATACATCCAACACCCTACCGCTTTCGAGCTTCTTTGTTTTTATTTTTCTGAGTGTCTCGTCAGCCGGTAGTCTAGAGGACGTCTCCTGCCTCAGCGAATAGTTTACTACAGCTCTTGCCCGTTAGTGTGGCCAACTTACTTGTTTTTTTCTCATTGGAAGCATGGCCGATTTCCGTGTTCGTTCGTTTCTGACTGCATTTCTTTTCTAACATTGCCGTCGTCGTCGTCGCCGTCGCTTCAGCCAAGCTGCAGGACGCGGTGCCCCCCTTCCCGACCCCGCTGGCGATGGAGGTGCTGGAACGGGAGCTGGGCAGGCCCCCCTCCGAGGTGTTCAGCGAGATCAGCGAGGAGCCCATCGCCGCGGCTTCACTGGCGCAGGTTCGTGGGTGTTGGCGCGTTCAAGTCGTTCCCCGCCGCCCTCGGCTTGGTGTGGTTGCGCTGAATCTGTTGACCTCCTCGTGTATTTTGTTTTTGTTTTCGTGTACCATGCACACATGGTACTGCTTTGCACTGCTGCAGTTTTTCGCCTTTTGGTTGGCATCCTCGAGGTGCGTGGTGGCGCTCTTCGGTCTGTCTGCGTGTTTTGAACCGTCGGTTTCGTCGCCAAGAGGGAGTGGTGATTCCGCCTCGTGGTGCGTTTTCTTCTTTTTTTTTTTGGTCCGCTTCGCCTTTGTGTTCGATGTCGGTCTCAAGGTGCGGTCTAGGAATTGAAGCGGAGCAGACACCTCATCACCCGCACCGGCCCACGTCACGTCGATTGCTATCTGTCTTTTGTCTTGAGAACGAAATCGATGATGCAATGTGCTTGAGATTGGATCACTGCTGGCCAACGTCTTTGTAGGTGAAAACAGAACCGGTGCCGTGAGAGGGAGCGTGACAAGTCTCAGACATGAAACCGGTATGCTCGCTTTTTTTTTCTTCTCATTTACCGATGCGACTCTAGAACCAACTTTGTGATGTGGCTGTTCCCCCCCCCCCCGACC